>JAHHUM010001467.1:743722-841048 GCA_036173005.1 Crenichthys baileyi | reverse complement strand
AAGTGTTGGACTTCCAACTTATTGACTTGGAGCATTATGCACTAAAGGTGCAGTATACTTGATGTTGCTGCAAACACATGGCTATTGAAGGACTTACGTGGTCATTAGGAATCTCCACCTCAGGAGTTTGACTTGTCAAGTGCTTGCCCATTAGGTCGTAATTTAAGTCAAATAGTCAAATAATTAAAAATAAGTCAAATAACTAGAAATGAGCTGAGAAAACCGGCTTGTGACTGAAATCATCAGATTTTTTGTCTGGTCCTAACCGTTGATTAGCCAGTCAGAAACCCAAAGGTCAGCCTTTTTGATCAGTGAAAACACCATATCTAAGCCCTACCGGGTTGTGCTGACAATAGTCTTTCATAAGGAACTTGTCAAAACATATTTTTATTATTGCTTAAGTTGTCAAATCTCACAAGAGACAAGAAATAAATCTCCCCAGTGTCTTCCATTTTTTAATTGTTTTTATTATTTTTATGTTGTTTTTTCTATTTTTTCCTTCTTCTTCTATGTTATGTTTTTACTCCTAGAATTTACTGTCCTTCACTCACCCCACATCTTTATTCCTATATCCATATTCTATTGCTGCTCTTGGTTTAACTTCTCCATGCTCAAATTCACCAGATGTGGGTGCAGGTGCAGATAAGGATCCCTGTTCTCTGCAGTTTGTCTCTGTGAAACACTGGTTTCTGTCAAAGAAAATCTATGCACAGCAAGTTGGATGCAACGTTACACGAAAACAAAAGCAGAAAGAGTTTAAGACACCTTTATACTAAAACTTGGATAACATAGTAAGCCATTAATATGAAACAGACCTCTTCTCACTGGTGCCAGCTTATCAACTGGAATTAAATTTTTAGTAATTATCAAAATATTTTTAGTTTCAGTTGTCCTTTGAATAACTTAAAACTGAGTGTCGAGGAACTTTACTTTTATACATATGTAATTAAAAAAATCAAAAACAAAAAAAATCACTGGGAAATTGCATGAAAGGGAAATTAAAATTAAAAAGTAAATAAATACGGAAAAAGATTGAAAGTTTCATACAATCCAATCAACACTTTATTACCGCTTTGAAGATGATTTGTACAGGAACTTTACAGCCATTTCCTTTGATCTACTCATAGTTTATGGTAAAGGAATGTGGTTATCTGACTACAATAAATATTATAAACTGACAGAAAGCTATTTATTTGAGCTCAGATGGGGATCAGATCCACAATTAAACGAAATTATCATGATTATTAATCAACATAAGTCATCAAATACTTAATGAGTAAGACAAATAAACTATTACGCATCGATAAATCCATATGTCAAAATGGTGTATGAAATGGATGTAGGCAAACAGAATGGGTATGAAACAGGAAGGTTGACAAAGAGCCATTTATATAAAAGGCAATGCAACACAAATGTATTCATGAACTCACAGCAGGATTTTATTGTTTTTCACGTCAGAGATCCTATATAAACAGAGTATAAATACACAAGAAAAACCATCCAATGTAACTTTCCTGCCTGGCATAGCCAACTGTTGTGACAGCTGAAAGTTTCCAGCATCAGCAGAGTGCTCCCAAATTCGAGTATTAGCTTCACAAGATGTGGTTGAATCTAAGTTTGATAAACATGAAAATCTAATGACTACTAAGAAAATGATCAGAAATAACCGAATATGCTCTATATTCCATTGAGACCAAAATCCTTACGTTTATTTATCTTGTTCATTTTTTTGTTGTTTTCCAATATTCATGACCATATAAGTCCACAATTATGCTGTAGCCTGGAAATGGAATCAATGCTGTACAAAAAGACACCACATAAAATTATTGACAATGAAAGGAATTGTAAGTGTGGGTGGGTTGAAGCGCAAAACAAGTCTTTTTAAACTGGATGAAGTTAAAGCACTCATTTACTTTTTTTTTCTCATATATTCCCCTCACACATTCCTTTGCTCTCCAGTGAGCAGCATTCCTTATATCATTCCAACATCTCCAAATTAATTTTTGTTTCTCTCTTGCCAATGAGTTCAGGCACTCCGGGTACAATTAAGATATATGGCAGGGAAGGAGGGAAGGGAGAAGAATGTGAGAGATGGAAGGAGCAACAGGGAGAATAGTTTGGCAGAGGAACAAAAGGCCAAGGCTAATGATAACATGAGACCTTGAGACAGGAACGAGGAGGACCCCCGACTCGTTCAATCTCCATTCCTCCCCTGAACTCCCCTTTTCCTTCTAAAGGCTCTTGCCCATTTTCTGTCCTCTCTCGCACTCGTTCTTTCAGCACCCTATTACGGCAAGTGCTTGTTGTCTTTCATGTGGAGTTCACGGCTGGAAATGATTAGGCCCATCAAGCCTCACAAGGGAAGAGAGGAAGGGAGGGGGGTGAAAGAGACGGAGCGAGGGAGATTGATTTCTATATTTGGAAGAAAGAATGGTTAAAATTGTCAATGAACATAATAAGGGATGATGATCGCCAAAAACTCACTAATGCACGTACTTAAATGCACGCAAAGACAGAAGTTTTGGTAGATGAAAGGTAAACAGCCCTTTTAACTGCAGAGTAACATAAGGACATGAGGTGTGATTAAAAAGTTATCTTTGGACATAAGGACATGTGGTGTGATTAGCATCGTATGCTAAGAAAGACTGGAAAAAGAAGTGTAATGATGCATTCAGTACAATACAGGATACTGGGTTCCTGGGACTGAACTATATTTTAGCATTATGACATAATGTTTTGTTTTGTTTGTCCACAAGTGAGATACATGTTTCACAAATCAAATGCTGTGTTTTAAAGAATGTTATGTCAAGGTTTGACCAGACATTGTGGTTTAAATGTTTGTCCCAATTTATGTTGGTCTTAATTCCAAGATAACACTGAAAATATTAGCATTTGTGCTTTCATAAATAGAATAAATGCTTCACAGATGTTAAACTGTTCAATATAAAATTATTGGTTCAGCTTTGTCCAGTCTCAATTTTGTTAACACTAGCCGATGTTTCCCAAAACAGTAAAATAATCCTTTAATTTAGTGCCTAAACAAAACTACAACTAAAACACAACTTTAGCATCAGCCATCTGCAGTTAGCAGTAATGGCTGGAGAATTTCTTTTACAGATCTTACTAATTATTTTGTGCCTTTTCTGTCTCCATATTTAAGAATAGTGAAAAGTTCACTCAGTCACACAAAAGGACGACACACAAACTACTTCCTTTCTTTCAATTCAAAATAAGAGTCTGCGACACAGCTACAGGGTGTCAAACCTAAAGCACTCATATTTACATATAGAGCTATAGCTGCACAATACATGGGTAATTTATCATTATTGTAACATTATTGTATGCATTATCAATAAAAAGAAAACCGCTTGGGCTGCAATAAATATTAAATATAAATATTGTATAAGTACTATGCATTTGGGCTCTCTGTGCCTGTAACTAATTTGGGGATTTTTGTTTTTTAATGCAGCATAAAATCTTTTAGCAAGGCATTAATATTTTTGGGTAAGCTGTTTATTTACAAAAGCTGCAAATGCAGTCAGATGCAACATTTTCAATAAAACCTCGTTATTGAGATTTAGGAAATGAATATCCTATTTTCCCAATAGCTAGACAGACGAAATAAAAGCATTTGTTTTATTTATTGTAAATCATATCGTTATCGCCATATTCACCAACATTATTGTATATTCCACATTTCCTAATATCATGCAGCCCTAAATAGAACTCATAGGATTAGATTTATGTCACACTGGTGCCTGCATCCAGTGCTCCAAGGTGCAGCTTATGTTTTTAAACATGTTCTGTTCAGAGGTGTTGGTTCTTCTGATAAAGCTGTCCATTAATGAAATCCAGTATATGTTTTGAATAATGTTACATTTTGCAATGTATATCCCTTCCTCAGCCATGGTTGTAAACACAAACATGCTTTCAGACTCCCCCATACAGCTTGTCCTGTTTAGAAGGAACCACTTGCGTCAAAAATAGGGAACACAACAGGGTTTGAGGAGGCAGGTCTTTCTCGGGACTCAAGTCGTGACGACCATAAATTGCACTTTACACAGCAACTAGATGATTTTGATATACAGATTTATTCAGAAATATAGACACTTGCCAAATTTTGTGCAGTTTTCTAGAGCTTATTACACAGAATGTCATATCTTTTTGTAAGTCTAACAAACTGATATTTGCTGGTAAATTAGTTAGGCTATCTGCTCAGGTAGCCAGCCTGCAGTTAGCTGCTAAACAGATATGCAGCTCATAGTTTTTTAAAACTAGTTTTAAGACAACCCACCATAATAAGATTGATTGGTGGTGCTCCTTTAGTTTCCACACCATGACATTTTTTTTTTTTTTTTTGCAACTGGATGTTTCCCAAAGAGATATATGTGTATTTGTTGTGAGCAAGAGAGAAGTATAATTGCGTTCTTTTAGCCAGCTAGAGAAAGTTCCAACATTTCCTTTGGCATCTTATTGAAAGGTCTTTAAACTGTAGGAATGACACATCTCTGCAGTTTTCAAAAACTTAAAAACCTTGACTACAAGAAGCTAAAACCCATCACTGTTTGGCCCAAAACCATCAATCATCGCTTTGATTGCCAGCTTTCTGTTTCAATACCTACTAATCACTCTAAAGTTGTGTCCTTTTTTACTTTGCTACTCTATGTTTTACCTTTCAGACACACACACAGATTTAAATGATCATTGGTGGAGCCTACGATCTCACAAAAATGCAAGCAGAACCACAGTCCCAGTTAAAGCCTGTTAGCAGTAACACCAGAGCTCACCAAAATTTGTCTACTTCAGAATGAGTAAGTTGTATGAAACACTAAATGTGAAGTTGGAGGAAGATTGAAAACAGCCTCCAGAAGGGGTAAAATGGGAGGAAAGGAGCAGGGTGACATAATTTTGCAGATCTCTACTGAGTTATAGGAGATATAGGATATTTAGATGGTAGCAGGCATTGCAGTGGGTCCTGATCAGAGAACAGGTCAGCCTTTTTTTTTTCCTAAAGTTAATGTGAAATATTAATAGGCATCTGAACCCCGCCTTTCTGTCTGTCTTTGAGGGCTCAGTAAAAAGAACTTTGGCTGGTGCAACAGCTGCCTGTAATAGATCTGAGCATGTGTGAAAATACCAGGGATTTTTTGTGTTGCAACTACTAACACAGATGCTAATAGGGAATTTCAGATTAGGTGCTAACACTGAGGGGGAAATGCACACATTTACCACCTAGAGAGGCCGAGCTATGGTTATTAAATGGTCCCCTGTGTGCTCACAGCAGACGTAATATGGTCCCCAATTATTGAGACTCTTTAAGGACCCAATTAGGGAAAAGAACATTACACTCTTGCAAATGATCCTTGATCAACAGTCAGGTTGATTCAATTGAGAGTCTGATGAGGCTTAGAATTACTTATCTTGATTAGCAGTGTTTTTGGAACATCAGACTACCTCAAAAAGTGAATCAATAGCTAAAATAAGAGAGGAAGATTTTCTCTGGGCTATCATATTTCATTCACCCATAGGAGTCTCCCCTGTACTATAAAGTAAGCAGTGGTTATCACTCATTGTCTCCCAGTTTTAAATTTCCTTTAGAATGACAAGAAAACAGTAATTAGGAAGAAAGAGACCAAAAAGATGGGCTGGAGTTGGACCTCAGACTGAGGTCTGCTGTCTGAGAGTGTCTGAGCTGGTGGCTTTTTGAATGAATGTGGGCATGAATGATGGTAAGTGAGTGCCGCACTGTTGCCTCAGAGAAACCGCCCCCTGTCATTTCAATTTCTCTAACTCATCAGCAAAAACAGAAAGATTACAGAAGTGTTTAAGTGGATGCATCTGTGTTTCTGCATACATGCATGGGGTGAGACATTTTTGGGGCATTTCAGTGGTTTGTGCAATAAAAGTATGACAAAGAGATACAAAGAGAGAGGAATCTGCTTTGTTGCTCCTATAATTCAAACACAGCATGTCATTTCTTTTTTCCAAGCTTGTGGAATACTCAGACCATAAGAATAAACGCTTGGAAAATGAGAGCTTGTTAATGGTTAAAAACACACCAACATGGGCGTGGCGGTGGCACAGGAGTTAAATGTGTGAACCATGTACAGGGGCCTTGGTCATGTGTTTGAGTCCCAGCCATATCTCCCCGCCCCCCTCCACCACACTTCCTATCAGCTCACTTTCGAAATAATTTGACCAGAAAACACATTAACATGCTGAAAACAAAAACATAACAAATCTCTTCATATAGGGCAACAAATTATTTTTTTCACGTCTTTTGTCAAATACTGTACATGTATAAACCAATACATATTATCATTGGTAAATGGTCTGCAATTGTCCTTAACAAGTCCAAGGACCCCAAAGTGCTTTACACTATAATTAGTCATCCACCCATTCATAAACACATTCACACACTGACAGTGGTATAAACTACATTGTAGCCACAGCTGTCTTGGATCATAATGACAGAAGTGAGGCTGCCATACAATCAGTGCTGCCGGGTCCTCTGACCACCATCAGCAGGCAAGGCGGGTGAAGTGTCTTGCCCAAGGACACAACGACTGAACCAGACAGAGCGGGGGTTTGAACTAGCAACCCACCAGTTACAGGATGAACCCCTACCACCTGAGTCACTCTTGCGGCTGTCACCGTTGTGGGTACTAATAAATTCTGATGAAGAGAACATCCGCAGGCAATATAAAAGCCTTTAATATGTTCTTTTGAAACAAGGGTTATGTACGCAAACTGAAACATGTTTTAGGAGATTTAGAAAGTGTAGATAAGCAGACACAGAAGACAGTTCTGATTGTTGGTATTGACTGATCCATGAGCAAAAACCTCAGAGAGGATGAGATCAATGCAAATGATTTAACTTATCTACCTTGATGATAGCTTCTCTGGGGAACATAGCTCCCTTGGAGATTTAAACTGGTCTTAATAAGATTCTGTCATCAGGAATTGTCTGCTGAATGTGCATCTTCCCTCAGTATGGCACCTCTAGCCCTCCACCCACTACTTCTTTATTTAGCCCGTGAAAGTTATCCCTAAGGCCAGTGGTTCATAATGTGGTTCATAATGTGGCATAGCCAGAAAAGTTTTTTTATGAGATCAGTGCATGTTAGCTGGATTAACAATCAAATGTGGGAGTATGTAATCCCTTCAGACACCGATGCCTTATCAAGTCTCATAAACTGTGATTTTCATTTATTTTTAGAAAACCTAGTGGCTTTGATTAACAAAATAGCTTGCACACAAATTAACCAATAACCAAATGGTTATTGGTCAATTCTTGTCCCAATTTAATGCAGAGCACATGCAATCATCATGTGCAAACCTGAGAAGGAAATATGTAAAATGATTATGTCGTCAACATAGCAACCTGGTCTTTGGGAGTTTATTTGCATCAGTTTAACTCCCTCGTGTTGTCTCTGCTCACATAAAAAGTATTTTAATTTGGTTCAATTCCCAATAAGACTGCGTTTTTGTTTTTACAAGGTTGGTGCTCTGTAATAGAAAATTGTGATTCTGTCTCAGAACTTCAGTGGACCAAAATTGTCACTTATAAATGAAAGACAACATCAAGGCTGTTAATCTGGCTGCCCTTAAATCATCTTGTGCTCCATGTTGTTGCCTAGTGTTTTCAGTTTTATTCCTTTGCTGCCACTCTTCTTCATTGTGTAGGTTTTGGACTCTTTATTCAAATAACTATCATTTCTCATATGAGTTTGCCTACTTCTTTCCTGCATCTGGGTCCCATATGATAGTTATGACAATTTGGGAAAGTTTGAATGTATTTATTTCACAGACAATAATCTGACCTTTTTATTTGCATATTTATAGGTGATAAGCACACACTAGACACAAAGAACCCCTAAATAAGCATATTGGTAGCAGTGAGTGCAGAGTATACATAATTCAGCGATGAGCTACCAGGGAAGAACCTGGGGAGCAGCTGGCAGGTTGCGTTCTTTGCTTGAGGCCACTTCAGCAATGAATAAAGTGGAGTACATTGCTGTCAATCACTGATCACGTGCAGAAACATTTCAGTCAACAAGGGAAGCAATAATGGAACCTTTTGCCCAAGAAGGTCATCCTCTTCAGCATAAAATATATTTTTACATTTCTCTTAAAATGTATTTTGAGCAGTGACCCAGAACAGGAATCCCCATAAGGCCAGATATTTTTCCACTGCTGCGTGTTCCTCACCAAAACCTCTAAAAAAGGCATGTAAAAATGGCAAACCCACAGAGGTAAACTCCAAATCTGATTTGTCACTGCCACAAGCATTCCTTGTTTCTTACTCCTGCAGAGCTGCCCTTGTTAGAGACGAGTTGAATCTATTGCCAGATGGCAGTCTTTAACTAAAAGACTTATTACATCATTTACCTATTACCATCTGTACCCAGTGGCAACGAAAACAATAAATCTTGCAAACTTGAGTTAAAGGATTCTATACTGGCATGTGTCCATTTTAAATTAAATCACAGGAGTTGAACTACATCTGATTGAAACCAAGTGTCTGTGTGTGCAGAAGGGTACAAAAGGCCAGCGGACTTTCTTCAAATAAACATTGATGTTTTAGTTTCATTATATTCCTCAAACTAGAACACGTAGCTGTGCAGGAGGTTCACAGTAATAGGGCCAAGTGTGTTTATAGGTTAGCTAGGCTTTATTGAGGAAAGACTAAATTAGCTCCACCCAGCCTCCAAAGATGGTAGAACAGAGATTCGATTTCTATTTTACAATAATGGAGTTTTGACGAAAATTCAACTTGGAAGACTCACCTCCAATTCCAGCTCCGTCTAATTACTCCACCACGTTCTCCGCTTCAACCAATGAGCTTCTGATCTACATTCCTCTTCAGAACAATCATCGCTCCAGGCTTTGCTTTAAAAGACCTTCATACGCAGAATCTCCTGATCTTGAGCTGAGCTTCGACCCTCCTCCACCCCATCTCCACCATCAGGCTTCAAGCTCCTTCCGACTCCCTTATCTTCTCAGGCCTCCACTCCACCAACAGTATCAGGATCCCAGGGGGAAGACTTCTCTAATTCTAACCCTAAGATGTTTATTCAAGCTCATGTCATTATCAGCATCTATGTCTTCCACCAGGGTCCGAGTGCCAAAAGAAATCAAACATCAGCTAATCAACTCCTCTAATTGCCATCTCTGTGTTTTTCTCATTTGTGAGTCTTTCCAGGTTGAATTTGCTTTAGGGAAAAACAACCGAAAAGTGCATGGGAGCACATAGTCATATTTGTGTGTGAATGATCAAATTAATGTGAGTCACAAACAATAAAAGCTTCCAACTCTGCCTTATTTGTCTTAAGCCCCGCAGATGAACCTCCCTGTGTGTTTTTGCATGTGGGTTTTAACAAATCAGCCATTATGGGGCCTGAATGTGACAGTAGCACCTGTTATCCTTGTACAAATAGGAACCAGTTTTAGTAAGAACAATACAAAATCATTTGGATGTGCTTTAGAACACTGTTACTATAGAAGAGATTTGTCATTTAAAAGATAGGAATAATCTCTTTTCTGTTATTATTTGTTGAGAACAGCATATAACACAAAGGAGATCCAACCCAATGTGCATTTTGTCTCCCAAAGTCCCTTATCTGTGTTCCCCATGTAACTGCTTTTCTTATTTGTTCATTTTAAAATCGTCCACCTATTACCTAAGGGAGGTCATAACAGCACCAGATAGCATGTGAAGCCCTCAGGTGTGAACTTACATCTGGTCTTACCTATTTCTGATGGAGGTACTGCAAACCATTCAATGCATCTGTTTGGCATTGACAAAAAATGTGTTTAGTTATTTTTTTTTATTTCTTTAATGATTCTTCTTGGCAATAAAGCCCATTCATTTCCCTTTACATGGTGCCAAGTTTGTAAGGAAAATGTATATGGGTGAGCAGCAGAGTTGAATATGCGGGCTGTTTCCATGAATACATTTTACTTAGCATTGGGACAGCATTTAAAGCAAACTAATCTAGTCTCCCAAAAAGGTATGTTAGGCGTGCCTGGGTCAGTTTGATCAGGTTTAATTGGTTTATAGAAGTCTATAGATTTACTCTGGCACATGTGGAGCCTCTATTAATAGGAGGTTGCGTAAGAAGATTTACAGTATAGCCTGTATAACCAATATGTTATGAGATTATAGCAGCAGCAGAAATAATTGTTGCTTATTTGTTTTAAATATAAGCAGTCAATCAGTTTGTACGATTGTGCACTTTTACATAAGGTTACCACCCCATAATAATCTCATACTGGCCCATGCCTACTCTAACAAACAAGCAAACATACAGCTGAGCAAATGCAGTTTCAAATTCAATTCAAACCAAGTCATATTCTTGAGACTACCACTGATAAAAACAAACATTTAATTATACTATTATAAACCAAATTGGCGTGCATGAACAATTAATAAACACAGATCTAATAGGCTTGTTAATTACAATAGATTTGAAGTACATCAATGACAAGAAACACTTGACGGATCATTTGCAAAACTGCAAATCATTACTTTGGCATATATTGAAGGGTCTAAAAATATTGATTCCTTGGTTCTTCTTAAGACTCCATAGGCTCTAGTATAACTGAACACCTGGAGGTTGTTTTTCAGTTAAGCTGCAGTTCATCGCTCAGTGATGTTGATCCTTAGCATATGGTTGCATCCCTTTAGATATAGTATTCTTGAGCCTTACTTATGAGGTGATATTTACTGAAAGAAAATCTTTTGCAGTGACAGCACTCATGTGTACCATAAGGTTCCAACTATTAGCAGCAAAGACAAGCAGCTGATAATAGTGGATGTTTGTCTACCAATTGAAATAACTTGATTGAACAGCTGGGAGTGACGGCCTACTATGATAACTGGATTAGCCCCTCACTGAACTGAGCCTGAACCACAGCTAGAGTCAGACGCGGGTCATAGGTTGTGGCTACGGAGGCAGAGGTTTTTGTGTTAATGCTCATTAGTGCCGCTGTTTATGACAAGTCATGACTAAACACGGCTAGCAAATTAAATTCTGAGACGGTTAAACTATTTCGGTCCCATGAAAAACCCTCAAAGTCTTAAAAGCTGAGTTCTTTAAAAGCCGTTCCACAGTGGTAAACAAGTAAAATACACATTATCTCTCCCATGCAGAACAAGTAAAATACACATTATCTCTCCCATGCAACACAATTCTGCACAGTGCTCACACACACAAATGCTGAGCGGCCAACTAGCAGTCAAAGCTCCAACATCTTAATTATTTCTACTGATTAACATGATTCTTATGAAGGTTGTGGAGAAAGGTCCTTGTTAAGCTACATACCTTGTTAAGCTACATACATGTTCAGTGAAATTAAGTTTTACTCAAAATGCTAGCAGAAATGGGTGTTAAGTGCAATGGAAAAGTATTTTTTACGTGTTTTGTCATTTTACACCAACAAACGTCAGTGCATTTTATCAGGATTTAAGATGATAGACCAACACAAACTAATAAATAATCATGAAAGGGAAAGACGTGATAAATAGTTGTCAAACTATTAAACAAATAAATAATCTGAAAAGTAAAACAGCCTTAAATGTTTATCAGCTGAATAGATGTTGAATCATGTTTCTTCTGTGAACAAGCAACGGAGGTCGAGAAAAAATATTTTTAAAAAGCTCTTGAATGTCTATTTACTCCAGATCAGCCCTATCAATATTTACTTATGTCCTTTACATGCCAGTCAGTCAGTCATTTTTCTACTGCTTATTCCTTAGTGGGTCGCGGGGAAGCTGGTGCCTATCTCCAGCAGTCTATAGGCGAGAGGCAGGGTACACCCTGGACAGGTCGCCAGTCCATCGCAGGGCCCCACAAAAAAACCCATGCACACACTCATTCATACACCTAAAAGGGCATTTTTTAGAGTGACCCCCCCAATTAACCCAAAACAGGCATGTTTTTTTGGACTGTGGGAGGAAGCCGGGAGTAAGCATGCATGGGGAGAAAATCAAACTCCAAGCAGAAAGACCCCCAGGCAAGGAATCGAACCCAGGACCTTCTTTTTGCTGCAAAAAAACAGTGCTACCAAAACTGCGCCACCGTGCAGACCCCCCCTTTACATGGCCCCCCATGATATATGATCCTAGAATTTTAAAATGAAAGTAAAAAAGGGAACATTTTTTTGGCCCCCAATAATTTTTTCTCAAAAAAACTGACAGATTGCATTTTTGGACTGTGCCTTTATTGTGTGTGAAAACCAGAAATGTTTTTTCTAAAGGTTTGGGTAAATCGGGGTGGATGTAGCAAAAGTGGGTGGGCAGTTTCCCCCCCCTTTTCCCCCTTTTAAATTTTTGTTTGAGGGGTCTGTTTTGCGGGCAGTTTTTAATCCCAAGAATATTTTTTGTGGGGGATGTTTTCCCTACTAAAGAAAATAAGGTTTTTGGGCTCTATAAAAACGGCTTTGGGTTAAGTAATGACTAGATAAAAATTAAAATAGTTTGCCCATAAAAGAGGGTCCCTTAAAATGTTTTTATAGGTTATGTAAATCCCCCCCAATTGTTGAAATTACCAAGGTGACTGTTTGTTGTTCACCAACTGGTCTTAATGGAAGAGTGGCAAAGCCATAATCATTGACATGGTTGACAAAAAGGCATAAGAGATCCAGTTTGCAGTTTACCACAAGCCAAAGGGGGCTTGCAACATGCATGTAAGAAGTTAGTCCTAGTAGCTAAACTAACACTATGTTGTTGGCAGCATCATGCTGTTGGAAATTGTTTTTCCTTTGACGGGAACAAAAAAGCTCCCCCGATTTAAGGGGGGAAAGGAGGATTGGACCCAAAAATATGGGGCCCGTTACTATTAATTTTCGTTTTTTTTATTTTAGGGGGAATTAAAAAAACACATGTCGTCTAAGGCACTTCAAAAAAAGTAAGGGTACTTTTGGCTTTTCACAATTAACCCAAAAATAAATTGAAAAAGTGAAAATTTTCAGATTCCCGTTATTTTTTTTAAAATTTTTAGTTTAAAAAATTTGTCTACTAAGGAAAACCCAGCAGATTGCATCCAGTCAGTGACTTGCAGCATTCCACTCCTCCTGGATGAGCATGTAGAGCCGTGGACAGTCACTGGCGTTGACTTTGCAGCAACCCCTCATACTGAGCATGCAGTAGCGACAGTGGAGAGGAAAAAACTCCCTTTTAACAGGAAAAAAACCTCCAGCAGAACCAGGCTCAGTGGGCGGCCCTCTCCCCGGCCCGGGAACTGGGGGTTACAGAGAACAGAGCAGAGACAAAAAGAGAACAAAGAAGCACTGATCCAGGAGTCCTTTCTATGGGAAAAGGAAAAGTTAAATGCTGAATTTAATGGATGTAGCTCCTTTAGTCGTTTCACCTAGAAAGGAAAGAACAGATAAACTCTGAGCCAGTTTTAAAGGTAGAGTCTGAAGAGAGCACCAAAAGGTTAGTTACAGTAAAAACTCCGCCGGGGTAGCTATGTCTAGGGGGAGAAAAAGGGGTTTTAAAAACACTGAAAGACAGGGCCATGTGGAACCACCGGTAGAAGGGATGAGCACCAAGTTTTTTCCCCAGCAGAAGCTCGGACGATGCCCCTCTCCAGACAGTTGTCACAGGTAGAAACCAGAGTCAGGCCGGGTTTGTGTTCTAGGAAGAGAGAAGAGAGAGTACAAAGTTAAAAGCTGAAAAACGCAAAAAATTTACAAAATTGAAGAGTAGTGTGGGGAAAGTAGCGAAGGGGTGAAAGGGGGTCATTATGTCCTCCAGCAGCATAAGCCTATAGCAGCATAACTACAGAGATAGCTCAGGGGATAACCTAAGCCACTCTAACTATAAGGTTTTCAAAAAGGAAAATTTTAAGCCTAGCCTTAAAAGTAGACAGGGTGTCCGCCTCACGGATTAAAATGGGAGCTGGTTCCACAGGAGAGGGGCCTGATAACTAAAGGATCTGCCTCCCATTCTATTTCTAGAGACTCTAGGAACCCCCCCAGTAAACCTGCAGTCTGAGAAAACGAAGTGCCTTCTTTTTAGGAAAATATGGAAAACAATCAGCTCTCTGATGTATGATGGAGCTAAATCATTAAGGGCTTTATATGTGAGGAGGAGAATTTTTAAAAATTCTATTCTGGTTTAACAGGGAGCCAAAATGAAGGGAACTAAAGTAGGGGAAATATGATTCCTCTTTTTAATTTTCATCAGAAACTCTTGCTGCAGCATTTTGAATCAGCTGAAGGTTTTTAAAACTGGCTTTTTGTGGACATCCTGATAGTAAAAAATTTACAATAGTCCAGCCTTGAAGTAAAAAAATGCATGGACTATTTTTTCAGCATCAATCCTGGACAGGATTTTCTAATTTTGGCAATGTTCGGAGATGAAAGAAGGAAATCCGGGGAAAACCTGTTTAAATATGGGATTTAAATGACATGTCCTGGTCAAAAATAAAAACCCAAGGGTTTTTTTTTACTTTTTATCGGAGGTCAATTTAATCCCATCCAGGTTAAGTGATTGACTAAGCAGTTTTTTTTTTAAAGACTCCGGTCCAAAAGACGACAACTTCTGTTTGTCTGAATTTTAGAAGCAGAAAATTTAAAGACATCCAAGTTTTATGTCCCTTAAGACATGCTTGTAGTCTATCTAACTGGTTGGGCTCATCAGGATTTATGGATAAGTAAAGCTGAGTGTCATCAGCGTAACAGTGAAAATTTATTCTATGCTGCCTGATAATTTTACCTATTGGAAGCATATATATAGTAAAAAACTAGAAAAAAAAACTAGAAAAAAACCAGCAGGACAATGACCATAAACATAAAACCAGAGCCACTTCTTGGGTTAGAATGCCTCATTCAAAGTACAGACTTAAATTTGAATGCAAATCTATGGCAAGACTTTAAAAAATGAATGTTCATAGATGGTCTCCATCCGATCTGACTGAAACTAGGCAGATCATTTGGTCTTTACTGACTTTTTATAGATTTCTAGTTTTCATTTCATTTATTTTAAAAATGTTCATCATTTTCCTTCCACTTCACAATTATGCACTCTTTATATTTATGTGAAAAAATGCAAAAATGCTCTAAGAGAAATGCCTTTGCAAGGCACAGATAAAGATGTGAATCAATGGTATTAGACAGTCTGCTATTAGAGACTCATACAGAGCTTGAGGGGAGGTTAAGAACAGGCTTATCCTTTTTAAATAAATTTTCTGACTGCACATGTGAACTTAACATTAGGAGGTGCTGAACAAGGCAGCCTTGATTCATAGAGCACCTGTTAAACCACACTTCATGCAGCACCAAATCCAGATCCTCAGAAGTTTGAACATACTTAGAAGTGGGGCCAAGTTATTTTGTGGATAAACCGTTCTGGACTCTCTACATGTTTCATATTTTCTCATCAGATTTTCACAGGATTCAGTCAATTGTTCCTCTGGGTTGGTGATTTTCTCTCTCGTTTACCTATCTGTCACTGGGATTTCTGTCATAATGAAAGACAGTCACTTCTGGCAGTGATATTCCAGTCGAACAGCAGGAGGCCAAGCAGATTAAAGCAAACACTGGAGGCTTCATACAACCTAAAAGAGACTTGGTAAACCCACTTGGTGACATAGAGCGCCCACTAAAAACACACAGAGGCCCAAGAGCATTCATGAGCACACTCTTCCACTACCATTATGATCCCATCCTCCACAACCAGCAAAGCCAACTGGAATTTCCAAGAAAAACAGGTTGGATATGCATGATGCAGCCCCGGGGTCAGGAAGCCAGCCAACTCCTGTGGGGAGCAAATCAGGCACGGATAAAGAAAAGAGGGAGAGAGGGGGAGCGTGAGGATAAGACGAAGGGTTAGAAAAGTGGGTGAAGTCGGTTAGCAATGCCCACGTAGATGAGGTTGAAATCAGATATTTACATAAATTGTATAAAAAGACATGTCCTTTTTTCTCATTGTTGGACATTAAATCTGTCTAAACCTCTCCTGTTTTGGGTGAAATGTATTGAGTGTCCTTCCAGACGTTTCTCACAATAGTTTGCTGGAGTTTTGGCCCATTCTTCACGACAGAACTGGTGTAACTGAGTTAGGTTTGTAGGCCGCATTTCTCAACCCTTTTGTGTCAGCCACCACAAAACATTGACTTGTTGTCCTTAAGCCACTTTATAATTAATTTGGTGGTACGCTTACGTATATTGCCCATTTGACAGACCCATTTGCGCCCAAGCTTTAATTTTTTAGGATGATGTCTTGAGATGCTGCTTCAGTATTTCCCCTTAATGTAATTTCCTCAGGTTGCCAGCTTTATTGTAAAGTGAAGAGGTCCCTCCTGCTGCAAAACGCCCTAAAAATGTGATGCTGCCGCCCCCGTTCTTCACAGTTGGGATGGTGGTCTTGAGCTTGCATGGGTTGATACGAAAATTTGGCACCAAATCTCATTCATCTCTAGGACACAGAACTAATTTCTTTCCTGGATATTATAATGGCTTATTTATATACTTGCATCTAATATTTTGAACAGATGAAACTTCATGGATCTGGATATTGTTCTTTTGATTTTTCCATGATTTCACAAAAGGAAGCCATGTGTTTAAGGTGTTGCCTTAAAATGGATTCACAGGTCTGCCTCCTTTTAACCCAAGAGTTGCGATTCAACCACCCAAGTTAGAAATTTAAAAAGCAATGACATCACATGGGCTTTCTGAAATGAAATAAAGGTATAGAAATCTTAGTGTAACTAAAGAAATAATCTTCATTATTTAGGCATCTAGCAAACAGAAATAATTGTGGTCCTCCTAACTGACCAAAAACAGGAAGCTTTGTTTGGTTTAGTGTCTGTTAAATAAATAGTCATGTGTCTTTTAAAACAGTTTATGTAAACATCTGGCTTCAACTGCATATTTATATGGGGAACAAAGTCTTCATCAGTCAGCTCAATTAGAAAAATGACTTTTCATTGCATATAAAAAGCATCGGTGTCAACACAAAAGCTGAAGGACATAAACTGGACTAAGCCTCTGTCAGATTCCTCTTCATTCTGCAATAAAACTATAAAAGCTCTCCGTGGATTTTCAAAGGAATGTCGAGAGGTTAGACAGTTATTTTATCTGAATGCTGAGAATATGAAAATCTTAATTGCTGGAATGAAGGCAGAGATAAGCTGGACTGTACATTACATTATCGTTGAGCTGCCTCCATGGCTTCAAACAAAGAAATAATGAGATTCAACTGACTGATTAATTGCGAGGCCCTCATTACTCCATCTTTTTCATCGCTTGTATCTTTAAATGCTTTCACTTACAGTGCTGAACTACTTCCCAATTTCTGACGTCATTGTGACAAAAAAAAAAAAAAACACTGATTACCTCATCCCTCCCAAGAACAAGAGACAGAAAACAAGTTCTTCACCTTCCACAGTAAATGCAGAAAGGAGCTGGACTCCCTGTTTTTTCACTCTGGAATAATGAAAAACAGAAGCAGACAATGTTACATGCTGATATTAATAATGGGGAGTCCGGCACAAGACTTTGGAGATGATCAGTTGCGCTGCGCCGCATAAATCACAACTTAGCCATCGTTGCTGTGGAAGACTGCAAAAAAAGGAGGTGTAAACAGAAGGCAAGACTTAAAGGGATGAAAGCGAGATTACACTAAATGTGCATGATAGTGAGAGATGAGGTGATGACGTGAAGTGAAACCGTGAGTGCGAGCGAGTAAGCGGGCATAAGGAGAGGTGCACAGGAAGGACACGAGGGAGCTGAACTAATGTGGTGTTGAGAAATGAAACAGAAGGTAAAAAACAGCCAAAAGACAATGACAGCAGAACACCACTTTTGTTTGAAATGTCCATAAAAAAGTACACGTGTATTTAAATGTTTGATACTATATTAATAGAGTTGGACGTGGGATATAAAGGTTGAGAGGTTTCACTGAGACTTAGAAGGGAGATTAGCTGAAAGTCACGAGGTAAATAGACCTCCAGCACAGTAAGCCAAAGGGTTCAATATGGGAGGGACTGAGCGAAATGCACTAAGCCACAAAATAATGAGAAATGATCGGGTCCCAGCTATCACATGGCTGGTCACACCAAGCCTACCTTGGAGTAGGATGAAGGTGGTGCAGGTTATTAAGCAGATTAAAAGAATATTAGGAGATTTGGCTTTAGAAACGGAAGGAGAATGAGGCAGACAATGAGATGAGAGATGTAAGGGTACCCCAACCAGTAGTTTAAAGACAATAAAAATGCCTATTTCAATTTGATTTGCAATCAATTTATTTTTGAGATGCATCAAGTCATTTTCAGCTTTATTGGCCCAGACCAAGGACCAGCTGGTCAGAAACTCAAAAATTTAATTTATTCTGATTCACCATGTGCAAGGACTTCTAAAACATGGTGACAAGTACCTTCGTCAGAGTGGAACTTGTTACTGAGTGAAGCTGACTCAAAATTATCCACAGTACTTTACAGATAAGAGAGAGAAAGAGGTTCAGCAGATCCCAAGAAGGCTTAATGGTGTACAGCAATGTGGCTATCTTTTATGGTTTTTTTTGTTTAAACCTTTGTTTGTTATATAACCTACTGGATTTGGAATGCTGGCTGCTTTTTGGAAATATCAGAGTTAAAGTAAAGATCTATATTTTCTAAAGAATACACATTGAGACTGTGGTTTTGGTAATACTAGCCATGCTAACCATTCTAATTACAAATGTAGGAAAGTGGTGTCCAACCCACTTAAGTTAAAATTGTCAAGTTCTAAGTACTCGAAGGCCACAAAAATATGAAGTTATTTGTTTATATGCATCTTAAAAAAAAATTATTGGAAACATAAAAAGGGTCTTGGATGTTTGTCTTTTTAAAAGCACCCAATTTATTACATTTTGCCTAACCCTAATACATTTCGGAGTTAACTGTTTTCTATTGTCCTAGATTAAAAAGATTATTTTTTATTCTCGGTACAAAACAGGATGTCAGTCACTCTTTGTTTGAAAATATTTGCTGTATTTGGCCATGTTTAATACATTTATGTGCCCAAATCTGCTTCTGAGTGAAAGTTACTGAATGTTCCTGATTCTATTTATGTAAAATAACATTTAAAGCAGACAATGGTTAATGAAAGACAAATACTTTGTATTCGACCTTTCTGCAGTTTAAGAAGATTTTAATTTGTCAGTGAAAAACCTTTTTTTAACTTGTCCATCCGCATCTGCTGGCCTGCAAACTTTCTAAACAAGTCATTTCTCAGGCCATACTTTAGACACCTCTTAAACAGGATCTTTGAGGACAGCTTAAAGGGTCAGACCTGAAATCATTTTGTTTTAGAAGAATAGTAAAACCCTGTTTTACAGCAACTGCTCTCACATACAACAGTGTTTCATCAAAACAAAATTTGAATGCTGGTGGTATATATTCTTCTTCTTCTTAAAGACTTCTGATCATGCATATCAAAGATTTATCATTTATTTTAGCATACACCTGCAATCCACTCCAACCCCATCAATATACCCAAATGCTTGCTTCTCTGTTAGCTTATCCTTTAAGGTATTTACTTGACCTCCAAAAGGCATCCGCATGATGATATTCTTCTCACCCCTAAATCCCTCCCTCACCACCCCCATCAAAGCTCGGATAGCGGCATCATTCCTTAGCCAGCAAAGCTTTACCCCTCAGAGGGGGGGTCACATTTACCTCGTCTCAGCACTTACAAAGAGAATCACTGAAAGAAAACTGATACGGCTGCAGAAATATAGTCAGTTGGGAGCAGGATAAGATGTATCATCAGACAGTAGTTATTGGATAAAAGCAAGAGGTCCCTGTTGTATAAAGTGGAGTCATGTTTTATTACACTGTGTTGACTCGGCACACTACTGCTTGCCCTGTCTGCTTTACATATGATTGACACCAACAAGGAAGAATCACAAGTAAACTAAACCTTTCATGACGGCTCACAATGCTACGCAAAAGTATTCACACCCCATGAACAGCTGATGTTTAAAGGCCTCAGAGATGTATCTGGGTGGAGTATACCATTTCTACAGTTTTTATTTGGTTACTCACATCAATCCCAGTAAAATATATTAAAGTTTGTGGTTGTAACGTTAAAGAAATGTAATAAGGTTACTGAGGTGCGAATACTTTGGCAAATAAGGCTTTTTTTTCTGATAAGTAATAAGAATTTGTATCTCCAAAAGCAAATAATAATCAGCATCATTTCGCTCTCAATGAAAACATTTTAAATATAAACATATAAGAAGGGAAATAAATGTAAAAGGTAATGAAGTATAATCAATGTTGGTTTCACTTAACATTCAGACAAATGCCTCCGTGTGACAAAGGGCTTCCTCCCACAGTACAAATGAAGCATGAAAACAGACCCGATTCAGTGACGGAAACAACAGTAACTGGTTTAGTGATGTAAAAACAACACGTGCCTGTAAATTTCACATCCTAAACCCATTGCTCCCTCAGGGGCCTGTCAAAACAAGCCTGTCAGACCAAGTTAACCACCAACTCTAGATGTACAATGGCGCCATACATGGATAGCCTCTCCCTCTTGTTAAACCATATACAGTATACCTTGACAGGGTGTTTCCCTTCAAAGCTGTCACCCTCTCTCATGCCTCCGTTTCCCTCTCCTCTTTTATTAGTTGTGTTTTTGATCTTTGCCAACTCACCCTCGTCATCTAGATCTTTTCTGTCCTTTTTCCCACTATCTCTTAAATGTCTTATTGGCAATTTGTCTCTACTGACTTGAACTCTAAAGACAACGTGTGCAATATTCTTTGCTGAGACTAAAAGCTTTCAACCCAGGGCAACTGACCGTTAAATAATTTGTTTTTCTTTGTTCTTACTCGTATCACCAGTTTTCATCAGAATGCTCTCTGCCATGATATTTAGGTCAATCTGTCAAACTTACTGTCTTACTTACGAATCTCAGGAAGTTACTCTTTTTGAAAAATTACTTTTTTTCTGTTTTAGTTGTAGTTTGTCTATTACTAAACAGACAGTGTGTGTGTGTTTGCTAAAAGAAGGAAAACAAATTTCAATAATACCAAATAAAATGTTTAGTGTGCAATTGAGGATGCACAATGTTTTCTTTTCTGCACATTCGATACATTAAGATGTATTAAAGTCAGTTTTCACTTTCGCCCTCATATGAGTGCATTTTTTTTCATTTGAAATAATATGGTCAATTTAAATAAGATGAGCTTTAAAACTCGTGATATATCAGAACTGAAGAAACTTCTGAAAGAAGAAACTACATTTTCAAATTGTTTGGGAGAGAAAAGGTTGCTGAAAGCTGCCACAACTTTGGAATAATTCCATTCCTTTTTTATTGTGACACTGGTGTTTTCTTCAGTTTAAAGGGCATTTAAAGCTAAAAGAGCAACAGCATCAGGCCTTGATGATGAGGCTTAGCAACAGAGATGCACAAATCAATCTGACAGAG
Source organism: Crenichthys baileyi (assembly GCA_036173005.1). Taxonomy (NCBI): domain Eukaryota; kingdom Metazoa; phylum Chordata; class Actinopteri; order Cyprinodontiformes; family Goodeidae; genus Crenichthys; species Crenichthys baileyi. The sequence goes on along the minus strand of JAHHUM010001467.1, from coordinate 819,619 downwards.
ATTGGAATCAGCCACTTTTCCATTGACTGGCTCTGATTGGTAATCAACTGGTCAAATACCGAAGAAATACTGTTCAATAAACAGATTAACCAACAGTATGTTATTATATAGCCTTATTTTAGTTTAATCAAAATCAGGTATGGGTTAGAAGTTTTTTTGATGCACAAATTTGAATAATCTTGTTTCATTTTCTGCTGGATTTAAAACCACTACCACAGATCCTAGAGGACATTATTTCTCCTTATAATTTCCATATAATCTTTAGGAAAAGAATCTAATTTTTTAAAAACTGGATTCAACATCCCAGACCACGAAGAAAACCAGAATTTGATATCAGCCAGGAAAAGCCAGATCTTTCTTAACACCAAATTAAATATTTTACATATTTCATAATTCAGCTCAGATGTTTAAGACATCCCTTTTAGGATGCCTTTTCTTTCTCAGACCTGTCCCTCTCCATCTTCCTTTTCCTCTTTGTCATCTGCACTCTCCTCCCTATTTTCTCTGTCCTCCAGTGAGTGCCAGCCTCTGTTCTCTTTGTTCTTCACAAGGTGTTGTCGATAACAGGGGGCTATAGGGGGCGGCAAACTCAACAAGAACTCTCACACTCCTTCACTGATTAGCTGCTTTGTTGTTGCTAATCTCCAGCCTTTAGTGTGGTACATACTGGCACAAAGCTACACTGGCTCAGACAGGTGGCAGGCCTGTAAACATAGCTTACTTTCATGCCTGGTATGGTGGAGGACCCCGGAATGCAGACAGACAGGAAGCATCGTTGGTGAGAAGTATGATTTAATAAACAAACTAACTACAGAAGGTGATGGCAAAAACAGGCATGGACAGGCTTAGCATGAATAACAAAAACTGACAGAAAACAAGGTGGCATGCTCTGAAATGTTTCCACGAGGAATGAACAGAACAGATGTGTATATATAGAGCAAGAACCAGGTGAAATGAGGAGACTGGATGCTAGGTGAAGGTGAACAGAATGAAGATGATTGAAAACAGACAGGAGAGAACAAAACGTGGCTGGAGCAGGAAAGAGACTCTTGAATACAAACTAATAGAAACACAACTAGTGAACCATGAAATTAAAGCATCACCAGAAACAAGATCAAAAAGCTAACTTTACAAAACATGAACTAGAAGACAAAAACTAAGGCATGACCAGGAAAATAATAAACAGAAGCAAGATTCAGAACCTATCAAGAATAACAAGAAGAAGAAGAACCCAAAAACACCCACAAATCATGACAGCTTACAAGTGACTGGGGCAAAAGATGCATGCTAATTTAGGTTCCAGAGTGTAAAAACAAGTGCATGGGCAAGCGGGGGCATTTTTTGAGCAAATGCAAAATGAACGTAATGGAAAATGAGGAAAGGTGCTTGTATTTAGGCTTGCAACAGCAGAAAGGTAGTTGCAATGCACTTTCCATCAAAGGAGTTGCTCCATCAGAAACACCAGAAAACATACTGAGCACAGTCAAGTTTGGAAAACAACAAATGAGAAAAGGTTAAGTGGGCTACACACACTCAGATGCAGCAAAATGCTTCGTTTTGAGTTACCATCATCACTGTCTGACTAAGGCATCTCCTCTAATTACACGATGAGACATTTTTCATAAAACCTGCTTTTTTATAAAACCTGAAAAATCCTGTAAGCATTTTGCAGCTCTTGTGCAGAATTAGTGAAACCTGATACAAAACAAATTAATTCCAGGGTCCCTGGGCACAAAGTTTAGCCCTAGTGAGTGGAATGAAGTCAGTGTTCACTCAAGGTTCCTATACATTCTTTATCTCAAAATTCCATTCTTTCCAGACTCACTTTTCCTAGGCGGTTGAACATTAATGGCTACTTTCTAAAGTAGAAACACGAAAGGTCACTATGATTATATTACAGACATTTCTACAGAGTTCGAGTATGGAAACTACAAAAACCAGTGGATACATAGATGGAAAGATTGAGGGACAGACGGATGGAAAGACACAACTTTTAGACAATGTGATAGGGGAATAAAGTGTGAAAATACACATTTTCCAGACCGTTTAGGAACCCCATGCACTTGTATTTTTGTATTTTTCAAACGGGAGCTAAAATGTCCCTAAAAAAACGGTTCACCATTGCTATAAGGCACCACAAAAAAGATTCATATTACATTTAATTAATCAGGTTAACTGAAATGAATAAAGAAAAAAGCTCAGCAAACTCAGTTTAACTTGAAAGTCTCCATGATTCCCAATGGATTTGGCTCTTTCATTGTTCCTGGCACAAAATATGAGAACTGGATGAAGAGAAGGATTTAGTCAGTTAGGCCTTTTTTACTTGAACCTGCTTGCATCACGTCCTGCGGCACAGTTTTCACAGCTTTTATCACAGTGTGCAGCTGCTGTATGCAAGCTCTAAGCCATATGTATCAGGTGGCACTGAACTCAAAGCCTTCAGAGAAATCCTGTCTTACCGGCAACACTTAGTATTTGGAGATTACACACAGATAAAAAAAAGAATATTGGGATTTTGTGGATAATCACTTTACCTGGATGCTTGTAAAACAACGGATTTAAAACAATAACATTAATAAGAAGTAAGTTGATGAGACCATAAACCTTTTTCTGGTAGTGCCGAAATAACCACATTATAAATTCAGTAGTTATAATGGAGCAACTGTACCAGATACTGGTAAAATCATGCTGAGCTGCTTGAACATAATGACAACCAGAGCCAGTCCAGAACCATGACTGTTAGGTTAAATGGTCTCTCTAAGTTGGCCTTAGGTGGGAGTGTGTGTGCATGATTGTTTGTTCTGTGTGCCTCTGTGTTGCCCTGTAATAGACTTGTGACCTGTCCAGGCTATACCCTGGCTCTCACCTAATGACCGCTGGAGAGAGACACCAGCTCCCCCAAAACCCTGCACGGACAAATGGGGGTGGGCAGACAAACCGACAAACGGATGGATACATGGATGGAGAACCAGATCTCTTTCTCATGGACTGAGCAGAAATGATGCATTGTAAAAAAAAAAAAAAAAGCCATTTTAATAGTCACGGTAAGATTTTAACTTTTACCTTGTTCCTAAATGCTTTTGATGTTTGAGATGCATTTACTGTGTCTTGGACCAAACTCTAAAACGTGAGACTGTGTTAGAAGTTAGACAGGAAGTGTTGCGATAAACCAGGAAATTGCCACTATTGTTTGGAGTTAAAACGGAAGCTCTGCTTAAGACGATATGCTCAAGAGCTGGAAGTCTATACCAAGAAATCACACAAGAGCAAACTAAGATCACAGAAAACGTACAGTAAATACGCAAAAATCGGCACCAATTCAGTTTGGAACTTTTTTAAAATAATCTAAGGAATTTAATGGCTTACCATGCTTTTAAAATCATGTTAATATTGGGTTTCCAGAACATTTTTTTATTTGTTTTCTGCTTCAGCTGGAGGAGGTGTCTGGAGAGAGGGAAGTCTGAGCGTCTCTACAGAGTCTGCTGCCCCTGCGACCCGGTCCCAGATGAAGCGGAAGACGACGAGTACGAGTACAATATATGAAATTGGAAAAAATCATATACATTTTTCGAAACAAAAATGTTCCATCTTCCATCTTCCATCTCTCACACCGCCAAGTAAATGCAGAAAATTCATGACCATTTGTTATCTATTATGAGGACTAAAGTCGAAATAAAAAAAAGGTTGATCCAGAATATTTCTATGGCGATCTTTAAATGAGCCGTTTTTAAAGGATGATAGTGAAGCAAAGCAGATAGTAAGTGTCACCTAAGGGTTAAAATCCTATGAACAACCTCAACAAACTAAATGAAATGCTAAAAGTATGGGGAAAAAGCTGGTACTTGATACTTTAAAGCAAATCTCTTAATTGATTCCAACTGTCTCTGTTTGGAATGTCAGAGATGCCTTTATGACTTTGTAAATCAGAAAAAAAATCCTCCTCCAAATTGGATTTCTCACCATGTCACACCATGAAAAAAACTTTAAAGGATCACAGACACCTGAGTCATTGTTTGACTTTTTTTTTTTGAAAAACCACATGACAACATTGGCACTTATTCTGGTCTGACTCAACAATGTAATATTTGCGGACATGCATTCTGCGTCTCCTTCCGAAATTTAATTAACCCCACTTCAACATCGCCCTAAGAGACAGAAGCACGGATTACTATTCTCGTATACATTTCTCCTCCTCCTCCTCCCCCTCCTCTCATCCCTGCAGTGACACACATAAAGCGATTGATGTTAGAAACGGTTTATTTACTGATTTAAAAATCTAAGCGGAGCTTAAAAACCTTATCAATGTTCCAAATTCTCACACAGCCAGAAGGACAGACTTTAAAAAAGAGCTGACAAGCACAACACACTCCCCTCAGCTAACCAGTGTTTAGTTGCTCAGACCTAGCGCTTTCCATTTTTTTCACCTGAGAAAAGCTCACGTTATGAGCAACAACAAAAGTATTCACGTCAATCAGAAGATGATGATTAAATTGGATTTTTACTGCCCACAATAACAGACTAATCGTGTGTCTGCACACCAGCGTATTTATGTGTATAACCAAGGACCCAGCGGTGTCTACCAGACTGTATGAGGCGTCAGGGATTAGGCATGAAAACCAATCTCAACCAGCCCTGACCAAAGCTCTGTAAAACAATAAAGAAGAAAAGCTTTGCAGACAGAGGTGGACATGAAATGGTCCTTTCATTAGTTCATTACAGGAGCAGACCCACTGCTGGACACATCTGGATTACTCATACAGCTGTAATCAAACAACCAGCCACAAGTGCAAGTACTCTGAAAGGAGCATAGCAGGTTGAATGGAAGTTACAGGAAAGACTTTGCCTGCATTCCTGTAAGCAAAATCTTTTTTAGAAGATTGGTATCTTTATGCGCTAAGTTGATTTAAATCTTTTTCATTACCGAAATATTTATTCCAATATCAGTTGCTACATTTAGATACTATTTTCATGTTCTAACATTTTTTTCTGGTTCAGTGAATACAGTGCCTTGCAAAAGTGCTCATAGGAAGACAATTTGAACATTTAGTCACAATACATACTTCAATGTACCTTATTAGGCTTTTATGTTAGAAAACAAAGCAAAGTAGTGCACAATGTGAAGTGGAAGAAGAGATAAAGAACTAAACTCAGGCAGGAGAATGTCTACATGACAACGATCAGTCGCACACTCCACAAATCTGCCATTTATGGAAGAGTCGTGAAATGAAAGAGCCTTACAGCTGGAGCTGCAATGGAATGGTTTAGATTGCCCAAATCTAACTCCAGCCCTGAATCCACAATGAATGTGTGGCAAGACTTAAAAATTTATGTTCACCGAAGCTCTGCATCCATTCTGACTGAAGATGAGCCATTTTGTAAGGAAAAGGTATAATTACTTCTGCAAAGCGCCCATAATCCTTATTCTGAATCTCAACTCCCTCTCAGTCTTGTTAACCAAAGCAAAACTGAAACTGGCAGATGATTTAGAAATGATTGCTCTGTTGATAAGGTGCAGCATAATAATCAAAAGCTTCTTATAGAGTTTTATATTTTTAGTTACAAGTTGTGTGAAGAATGATTATCCAGCATTTATACACCTTAAAAAGAACTACGATTTGACATAAGTTTACATAAGTTTGCAAGTCACTGACAGGACGCAATCTGCTGGGTTTCCTTAGACAGAAAAACTTTTTATCCAATTTGAATAAATAACTAACTCTGACTGCACTGTTCAATGGTTAGGACTAATTGGAATGTATGTACCTGACTTTTGTGAAGTGCCTTGAGACAACATGTGTTGTGAATTGGCGCTATATAAATAAAACTGAATTGAATTGAATTGAATCAGAGAATGAGACATGAAAACAGAATTGTGAAAACATTTTGATATCATCTCAATCTTACTTCTCTGCCTGTTTTCGCTTCCCATCTCAGGTTCAAACAAGGATGCCTAACTTTCTTGACAGAAAATACCTATTCTTCTTGCCTCAGTCTCAGGCAGCTCACAGCCTGGATGAACTAAATTGGACGGTGTGTTTTAAGAGTTACGGGGCGAGAAAGTCTTTGAAGGAACAGCAATTCCGGGTAATGATTTCCAGAGTGGCTAAGCTCAGAGAGACTGGGAATAATCCTAGAGCCTGACTTGATAAAAAAAAGAGCCTGACTTGCCAAGATTTTATACAAAACGATGTACAAGAACTATGAGGCAGAACCTACAGCTAACAACCAAGACTGGTGCTTTAAAGCCCTCTGTCTGGTTTTGGGAGGGTGGTCCTCTAAACAGCCTATTCATGCTGGCACGTGATCAATAGGCCTGTAAATGTTTTGGCGCTAGGGCTACAAGAAGCATAAAATCTTAAAGCTACAAAGTGAAGCACAACCCTATGGGAGAAAGAAACAACTGTATGATCTGTGTGTGTGGGTGTGTGTGTGTGTTTGGGGGGGGGGGGGGGGGGGGGTTGCACTACAGGAGCCATGAAACATTATAAACTACACCATGAGGCACTACACAGTTATGGGATAGCATATTCATCCCTCTGTGACTTGTTTGTGGGACAAGGAAAAGATAGAGAACAGAGCCTATAAGTGTTTTAGTGTTCACATCTTCTTAAAGGTAACTAAGCAAGACATTAGTTATTTAACAAAAGGTAAATGACATTTTATTTTCAGCATCTCATCAATAACACTTGTCTGTTTTATGGGCAGTCATTTATCAAACTCTGTTCTTACAGTAGATGTACATATAAACAGACTCAAGGAAATTACATGTAATTTGTTTACATATAGGCTATTACTAATCTGGACCTTCAACAACTTCTGACATGTGAAATTATGTAAGCCACTCTTATTACAAACACCCCACTCACCACGGCATCTACCAAATCATATATACAGCTAATAAAACTAACTGACGATACAAAGCATATTTGCATCAAGTACTTCATGTAACTCCAAATGCAAGCAGCAGTGCAGAGGCAGATCTGGATTCAGGTTAACACAGTTGTTGACCTGAAATGGCAACAGCGATAAGTGATTGGAGGTTGAGCCTGTGTGCAGCTTTTTGACACTGGTAACTTGATAGGCTGCCTTTGTGAAAGTCTACCTCCACTCAGTAGGAGCTGATGAAAGGAAGACGACATCCTGCATCATGTTATTTGTATAGGAAAGGTAGAGCAAGAACAAGCCATGAATTTTTCTTAAAAAAAGGACAAATGCTACCACAATTTTCTTGTTTTTTTTCTTCAATTTAAACTGCAGTTTTGACTCTAAAAATATTTAATGACAAGTAAAGTGAGAGTGAAAAACATTTTCTGTCTAACATTCAAATCCACATTCCACATGTCCCGATCTATGGACTTTGCAACAACCTTCTTAACCTGCGCGACCCTGTGACGACCTCCCAGCAGGGCCACAGAAAAGCAAGCATATGTTCATCCTCTTAAAGAATGAGAGGCCATTTAATCAAGATGACAAAAGGTCCAGCATTAGTTGTGAATGAGCTGCACCTTTCCACTTTTTTCTCACTGGAAAACTATCATTGTACTACACAATAAAGTATATATACACATATATTTTAATTTTGTCTCGTAACCTGAAACTAAACTTAAAGAGATAGAAAAGGCTTTGTAACTATTCAAGCTAGGACTAATGCAGAATAAGTACTGATAAGGGAAAAATGCCCAAAGCAACCTTGGAATCTTTCCTTTCAATACTATTTACATTTTACGGTGGTAAAAAAGTACACTTTGGCTAATGTACGGGCCCTAATGATAATTCCCATACAGTTTAAGCACAGATTTATTCATACCCTGGTAGATTTGAAATATTTTTCATTCATGCAGATTTCTTTTTGACACAGATAAAAAATAAAACCATGTCAAAAGGAGTATTAGTTTTATAGACAATTCCCTCTTCAGTAATCAGAACACCTTATTGCATGCTTTCACTGGTATTTTATGATTTATTTATTATAAAAGTGTTGAGCGTTGAGGTTGAAGGGCCTCCTTGCCATCATCCTGATCTTTAGCTTCCTCCACAGATTCTCTATAACAGTAAAGTCTGGGCCATTTCAACACATTAATATTACTTAATTAAAATATTACTTAATTTATGTCTGCCAGGGGTATGGATTATTTTTATATCAGTGCAGAGAAATGCTAACCTAGCCATAGTTCTTTGATTGGTCTTAACTATGCAAACCAAATTTGTGGTAATAATGATCATTGTGTGAACTATAATTATGTTATTTGAATTTTTTTCAAAAAAATATACATAGTGATCAACTTGTCCTTTAATGTTATCACTTATTTTTGTTAAACCAGTGTGAGAATGGCTAAGCAAACATTTGCGGCCTCTCTTGGTCAAGAAAAGTTTGTTTATTTTTGGAAGATAATGGAAGATATCCTACAGTTGGTTAAGGATCATTGTCTGCTGCTGAGGAGGCATCCTTCTAACTGAGCTAAACAAGTGAGGAAGAATGAAATATGCTTGGAGAGGGTGGATGGGGCACAGAACCATTAGCTGAGCACAACTAAGACATGACCAGCAGAAAACACGTACACCTCTGCTAATGTTCCTTTGAATAACAAGATGGATCATTTACAGCTACATGTACACACACAGCCAGTGAGAGAGTGCTATGCTTTAACACTAGAACTCCCAGGGCCGTCAATTTGACGGTTTTGAAAGTTTGACATGCCATAACTATGGTTTATTAAAACTCTTATCTTCCTGGCATCCTGAGTTTTTCTAAACTTGTGTCTTGTGTATTCCTATGTCTCTTTAAAAAAAAATAACAAAGTAAATAAAAGATCTAAGTATTTCTACCTTTAACTACCACAGCCGCTATTTTGACGGCCTTATTATTTACATTGATATTTTTTCCCGCGGCTGAGTATACGCGCGAGCTCTAGAACGCAGTCAGATTGTTGGCATCCTACAAATGGCTTCCAGAAGGATATTTTCTGCTCAAGAGGCATTGGAAATGTTTCAAAAATTAGATGATCGGGATTCTGGGGGCGAGAGGGATTCTGACGGCTCTTGGTCAGTCAGTTCGAGTGACAGAGAGTGAGCCTCCCCCGGCTAAAAAAACACAAGTCGTCCCATTAGCAGGACGTTGTGGCGCATTATTTCAAGGTAGTAAAAGACAAGCCTATGTAATGATTTTATCATTTTAGGCAATGGGTTACAGATTAGTAAACTAATAATATATAAACTATTTATATAGCAACAGTGCCACAATCAGGGGAGCTTCAGAGACAGGGAGACGAGCCAGGTGCCCAGTGCCCAGCTATAAACCCAGCAATCCAGCTCACTGGCCGGAGAGAAACTGCAAATCAAGGTACTGATAATGGACAAAGAGGTCATAGATAGTAGCCCGGTAACAACAATCTATTCTGCTCTTTACCGCGCTTTCATCGCAAGACGAGTGCACACCTGGGAAGGAGGAGGAGATAGGAAAGGATGGCGCTGTGTGGACAGTAGTAAGGAGGGAGAAAGTAGAAGGAGACGTCATAGCCAGAACGCGTTGACAGAGCGCCAGTTCCAAGATGCCCAGACCGCGTTCCTCTGCGCGGTGGATGCCGAAATGCTCAACCACATTCAGGGCTGCGCTGTGGCTGAGGCAGGCAGAGTTTTAGGAGATGATTCCTCCACGGACATGAGTGTGGATGAGCTCACGGCGTTTTTAGCACTAGTTTATGTCCGTGAAGTGAAAGGGGGGCGTAACATGGAGCTGTCACGCTTTTGGTCAGATTAGTAAAGCTTTTTTTTTTTTAAATGTACCCGCTACTCTGTATTATTTTTGATCAAATACTATTATGAATTCTTGTCAAAACCATAATTTTATAGCATGCAAGAAAACCTTTAGCATTCTGACCGCTTGTAATGCGATGACGTCATCACCACCCTCGCATCGATGCTCGCCGTCAAATTGACGGGCTTGGGAGTTCTAGTAGTGTTAGAATTCTGGGAGTCCTAGTGTTAATTTTTGACTGTCTCCAGGGAAGCAAGTCTGGACATGCCTACATTCTACCTATTACCACCCATTAGCCAGCGCAACAGTTGGTTGCCATGGCGACTGACCACATGCCATTGAAGAGACATTACTTACCACAGAGTTGCACTGATTTCTTAGGCAAGTTTGGGCATTAAGACATGTGCCAGGAACTGGTCCCCTCCCATGTGGTGACTGAAGAAGTACTTCACTCCATTAATACCCATCATAAAAGATAAATGAAAGTAAATTACTAAGCTGCTGATCTCAAAATTGCCAGGAGATTGCAGCTATTGCATTTAAAGTTTGTATAAAGGCTCGTCCTTCTCTGTGTGAACATTGTGAGAAAAAGACGAGACTGACAGAGGGCTTAAGGTCACAAATCACCACCTCCAAAATGACCATGCTCTTATCCCCGTCTATGCCCGAGCACAGGCTTGAACCCAGTCAGACAGATGGATAAATCAGGCATACATATGCAGGTCTTTAGATATTTCTGCTAAACCTTTCTCCACTCAGGGACAAGAAAACAAATCATAAGACTATTTCCAAACATGATTACTTCGCTACTTTACCTCTCCTTCTTTTCCAACTCTGTGCTTTAGGTAACTGCAGCTGTTTGTGGCTTCACATTCAAACCAGCCATTAGATTAATTTCGTCACAGCTGAGTCACCCTGCAGGAGGTCAGTAGTACAATACATGCCAGATGTAGAATACAGTGCGACGGTGCTGAGATCATTGTTGATAATTCCCTTTTTCCCCACCATTCAATAAACGAGCAGGAACACAAAGCAAGGAACATATGGGAGTGTTCGAAGAGTGCAATTCAAATCATGAGACATGGAAAAATGAGACAAATAGTGATGTAATTAGCATAACAGTAAATTAACAGCACTGCAGGACTAGTGCCACTGTGAAATGCCGCACACTGTTGACCTTCTGCCAATAATCAGCAACACTCAAGCTCCCATAAAATCATAGCAGAAGAATTAGGTGCAAAGTTTGCTGCTGCCAATTTTACCACCAACCAAATTGTTTAGGAGATGAGGTGAGAAGGGATTGTGTGAGGGCTAAGGAAGCAGCATGCCTCAAATGATTAACTGTAACTGATTATTGGAGAGAAAGTTTTTCTAAAGGTAAAGTAGGAGGTAGGTTACTTGACTGTGAGACCAAATCCTCAGACACCCTGAGGGGAAACATTACAAAGGTCCTTCTGTGTGTCCACATAGACTCCCAAGGTTTGCTGCATACATTAATGTACAGCAGCATGTGCTTTATCCAATGTTTTTTTTTTAAGATTTTTTTGCGGCACTAGTGGCCTTTATTTTTCCAGTATTTTTTGACAGTAGATAGACAGGAAATGGGAATGAAGAGAGAGGGGAAGACGTGCGGCAAATGTCGCCAGGTCCGAGACTCGAACCCGGGACAGCCGCGCTGAGGACCAAGGCCTCCACACATGGTCCACACGCCCAACCCCCTACACCACCAGCGCCGCGCCCATATATACAATGTTTTCAGTGATGAACTGTGTGTCTGGCTTAGTGAGCGAGTAGAAAACGACAGAGTGAAGAAGAGCAACATTTGGAAAAAGAACAGACCTCCAATACTGAGACAAAGAGCTTGGACTATTTAAAAGTTGCTCATGGTAAATCACAGTAATAGTTCTCTTTGAAAACTCCCATAAGAGTGGACCAGCAGAGGGACGCTGCTGGCAAACTTAATGGCACAGATTAAATCTCTATAGCTGGACCATAAATGAGCGTCTCTGTTTCCATAGGTCTTCTATAGTCTGCATCTCGCATTACCTCCATTCATGTGGTCTGCTTACTAACCCAGCCTGACTCCCAACTCCTAAACCTGTCTGGTTTCTCCTTAAGGTGCCAGTAAGCACGGAGCAGTGTTTCCCAGAATAGGGAGAAGAGAGTAAGAGAGTGGCTAGAGAACACTTTATGAGAAATGAATAAATTTAGTTCTTTTGAGTTTTAAGGAAATTGAAACTACAGTTGGAAAAAAGATAAGGAAGTCCTAAGAAGTGTCACTGTTAGGCACTATGCATTAAACAGCTGTTCAAGATTAATTTAATGTTCATGAAACAAGTTATCGCTTATTCTTTATGTCAAATAAATTATCTGTTCTTTCAGTGTGTTGTAGTGATTTATTTACTATAGACATATTACTTTTTCTTTGCTGTTTATTTACTTTTTAACCAAATTAAGTTTATTTAGGAAAAATAATTTGTCATTGCAATGATTTTCAAATATTTGACCCAAGTAAACAAAAGTAGCCACTGTCCTTGTATCCATCAAAACCTGGTATTAATACAATGCAAAGAACACTACCACAAGGTGGCAATATTACACCAAGGTGCTCCCCAACTAACATAATGCTTTTTATTAAATAAATCTTGGTGTCTTGTTCATAAATGATCATAGGATGGAGAGTGACGTGGCTAGATTGTGATTGTGAAAAAGGAGCTGAAGAAAGTGACTGAATAATGATTATGACCAAAAGACGGAGATCCCAGATACAAGAAGCAGGGCTAAGCCTTAGATATTAAGTAAGAAGGTTCTCTACCTGGCGTTTGGCTCCAAGTAGATCTGCTCCTTCTCCGCTTCAAAAGGAGCAGTTAAGGTGGTTCAGACATCTGATTAGAATGCCTCCTGAGCAGCTCCTTTGGGAACTTTTACGGAACTTTCAAAATAAATTGCATTTATTTCAGCTCAGCCCAGGACGAGGAGGAGTCAGAGCTGGAATCTTTGACCCAAACACACTTTCCCTCCTCCGCTCAGTCTCATTGCGGCTGCAGACAGCAGCTAATGGAGGGACCAGACCAAGCCTCACCTGAAAGCCATGAAACTCGTGGGCGAGTAAGGTTTCTATTTTGAGGAATCCTTGGATCCTTGGATCGAGACTAGCTTGATATTCTCTTCTGAGTCCTACAGGAGCGACTTGCGCCCTAGAGAACTCCCCACAGCAGCTCTGATTGAAGTGGTTTTCCCCCACGACCTGAAGGAGAGGGATCAGGACCGCAGTTAAGCAGTCAAGCCACCTCCCATGCAAAATATGTTGGACTTTGTGTTGACTTACTTTGGTTAATAAATAGTTAGTTTGTTAAATTCTTGTATTTTTAGAAATTCTGTGAATTTATTCCATGTGTGTGCAGAATTTTGCTGTTCAGTAATGTCAGAGCTTGGCTCATCCTTTCCACTATTGTTCAAATACCACTGCCTTATTGGGCTGGTATTCACAGGACATCACTTAACAGACCAAATTATTATTTAATGAATATTAAAATATATTTAAAATAATAAAATCATAATAATTATCACAACGGATGGATGGATGGATGGATGCATGGATAGATGGATGGATGGATGGATGGATGGATGGATGGATGGATGGATGGATGGATGGATGGATGGATCAGCTGCAATCAAGCAGCTAATTTTTTAGCTCTGCATACATTAAATTTTATTAAGTGCCAATAACATGTCAATTAAACTCGGCATCCATCTTTTATCAAAATGCCATCTTGCACCCTGTGTCACACACAGGAATTTTCAGATTTTGTATTTATTTTGGTTGGCCAATCTACTTTTGCATGTCAGTCAAAACTTTCGTCTGCATTCTTTTGTATAATTCTGGCCACAGTAGTAGAGTCAGTCCCTGCTTGCCCAACTAAAATATGAATTTGAATGGAAGTTGCAGCTTAGACCCACGGATGGAACTGTCAGCTGTAATTCTGTCCGAGGTTTTGAGATGTAAACGTAGCTTTGTTTCTCACACCTGAGAAATCCCAGTACATCTGACACAAGGATTCCGTTTTGTCCAGCATTGCACAAACCCTGACTTGGTATGAATTCAATCTCTTAGCTACTGTTCATTTAAAAAGGAGGGAGACACGGATGGATAAGGCTGGTTTTGGTTATCTGGTGCATTTTGTGTAGAGAAGCCTGCCTTATAGGAATAGTTCAGGATTTTTGAAGCAGTTTCTGTTAACAGGCTATAATCAGTTATTATCTTACTTGCAGAAGGTGACTCTTTTGGCATTGTAATTTAGATTAAATCCAGATTAGTTGGTCCTAAAAGGGAGGTTAAGATGAAAAGCTGACTTAGTGTTGTCACATGTACATTGGGTGATTATCTGCAAAAAGCTAATGACTATTTACATGAGGAACGGTACAGTTACCTTTACATGTTCTGAACTCAGTTTGTGTTTCATGCAGGAGGTTTACTGGTGGTGTCCATCGCCTCACACCTCCATTTACCTTGAAAATAATCACGGGTGGAATACAAAAGCAACAATGGTTTAAAGGTTTATAAAGTAACGTGTGCATAAACACCTGGATATTTTTTAGAATCCGGTTAATTTAGGACAGAAGAAGTCTGTTTGGTCTTGGCACCTCTCAGACTAGATTAGTTACTGTCAGCCCCAAATAATCTGGATTTATTCTAAATAAAGATGCCATGACAGTTATGTATTCGAGGTAAGATATTACCTGGTTAGAAGCTTTTAACAGAATCTCCTAAACTATGACCGAAAGTGGAAGCAACTCTTTCAGTCATAGAAGTAAATTTCAGGAATTCTGATTTCACAATCAAGTCTCTTAATAAGTCAGCTTGTATGTGTGTGGTTGTTTTATTTGTGCGAAGCAAAGCCAATAAGAACTCATAAAGCACACAATCATACAAGACTCTGCATTTCTGAACCTCCACACGTGTTTAAATGTGTGCACAGAGTTCAGCAGGATGGTGAATATAAATTGAAAGCATTCACACAAAATGAGAAAGTGATGGATTTATTAGGTGTATAATTGCCACAGCCATCCTCTATCTTGGCTGTCAATCTCTATTTGCATCCAGTTTGCATGTATGCCTTTGTGCATGTGTGCACATGTGTGCTGAAATGGGCAATATGCAACAAAGCGGGATTAATGGAACACTCAGCAAGCTAGCTTGCACACTGGCCAGGCAGACCACCAGCACCGCGTTAACCTTGTGTACCAAGATATTGGATCAGAGAGGCTGTGAAATCTAGAAGAAAAGCTGAGTAGCAGTCTGTCTCCCAGGCCATGTGTACCTACCATGTGTAATTTTCATTTCATTGTCTGATTTCTTCTTTTTGTACAATTTTAGTTTTTCTACCTCATAGTTAAATAGTTCAATTACCTGAAGTTATATTTTATACTTATAATAGTTCAAGACTGACACCCCTATTTAGTTCTTCTTATTGCACTCCTCCTTTAGTGGTTCTTGCATCAGTTTATCTGTTACCCTGGCCATTTGGCATATCTGATTTAGGTTTTGGCCAAATGCTTTCTTGCGTGTATCATGATCTGCATCCAAAGAGAGAAAGAAGGAAAACTTGCACCCATGCGCGCAATCCCAGACGCCTAGAGAGCCGTGCCAGAATCAAACCAGACCTTGTAAAAATGACAATCTCAGAGCAGTCCTTTAAATCACACAGACGAAATGGTGAGGAGCAACTTTATTTTAACATGAACAGGCTGAGTCATATTGGAGAGATTATTGAATCCCCAACACTTCTAATGAAAATGAAGGTGAGGTCAACAAATGTACAGAGCTTTTCAACCTAATATGCAAAAACCTAGCTGTAACTGTAGATTAAATGAAGATGAAGGAAAACTAAACTCTTTTGCAGGTAGCTCTGAATTGTGAGCTTTAACCATGTGTCATCGTGACTCTGCTGCAAAGTGGGGGGTGGGTTCGGGGGTCAGGTGGTTGGGGTGGCAGAGGGGCTGTTAATTAAGCTAAATGATCTTTCCTTTAAAAAGCATTTTGCAGCATTTATCAGGAAACATGACACATAGGTGTGCATTGTAGGGCAACGAGTAGCCTGAATAACCCTATGGGGTCACTTTCACTTCACTGTGCATAGAGAGTCAGCTGCAGAAAGGCAGGACTAAAGTGTATCTCAAAAGATTTGTGATTGCTGTGGCAAGAAGTATAAATGAATAATTATCCAAAGAAAATAAAGCATCCATTCCTCGCTGTAGTCCCCATTGTTTACATTTTTTGCAACAACAGGGACAGAAATTACCTTATAGTGTCACTCTGGGATTAGAAAAGCATATAAACACATCTATGAACACACGGAAAGCCAGGTCCTATAAACTGACATGAAAAGGAGTACTACCACAGCTTGAACACAGACACACACACAAGCAAGACATTGAGGAAGCTTGTGAGGTGATTGTTACCAGATGAGGGGGGTCATCAATCTAGCCCTACTCGGTGACACACAAAAGATTGCAGCGACATTTCACTCATCCTCTCCTCGTGTGTGAGGAAGCACATATGTGTATGAGGAAAAAAAAGATTTTTTAAAGCAATTTAAAGCAGTTCCAGGGGGAAGGGGGCTTGTTTTGTTAATGAATAAAGGCTACCCCCCCCCCTTCCCTATTAGATGAGCTGGCAGCTGGCCTGTGTATGTCCCATTCAAATGGAGAGACAAGTTAAATCTGACAAATTTGAAAACAAAGGGCTTCATTCAGAGCCACAGTAAAAGCTGTGGATATTGCATGCATGTGTGTGTGTGTGTGTGTGTGTGTGTGTGTGTGTGTGTGTGTGTGTGTGTGTGTGTGTCTATAAAGATATTTTTCATGTTAAACTTCCACAAACTTCATGTAGTACTTCCACACACAGATGTTGATCGGCTGTTGGCCAGAGTTGGGCTGTTTTGAGATTGACTGGCCATGCCCTGAGGCCAGAGAGTCAGAAACTCAGAAGTCCAATCTTTTTCCGATCCGTAAAAATACCATATCAAGTGCTACCAAATCGCTCTGACAATCCATTTTCAGTGTGGATGTTGTTACTCAGTGAAGAACATACAAAGTGAGCTATTTTCAGTATAAGCTAGGTGTTTAAAATTATTCAATTCAAGTCATAAGAAACGAAGACATGTTATCCAGATAGCAAAAGTTGTTTATTCAAAGTTGGTTTTGCAGCAGAAACATTTATTTTTAGTTTGAGGTGACCCATATTGAAAATAAAACTAAATCAACATAAACAATGTTGCAGTGGTACCACTTTTTAGTTGAGGTATCCATTTTGAATCAACGTAGTTTTAATAAACTGTTATGACATTTCCTTTTCCCAGAGTGTTTGGTTCTGAGGAATGGGGAGAAGTCATACCTTCATAATAAACTATTTGGATGGAAATAAATGATTTTTTTTCTGTAGTGCAAATTTGAAAACATTTGTGCTGGAAAAGTAAATTAGCCATGTTAAGAACGAGGATACAAAAAAGGACGAACCACACAAAGTAATGTGTGTTTGGTGATGTGTTTAACTGACAGTTAAAGAGTTAACAGATTATGTTAGTTTTGCTACAACATACTTAAAGGTCATGTTTTGCTATTAATTCTTCAATTAAGCTGCAGAGCTATCTTCCAGGACAGAACAAACGTAGATGGGGTGATTGTTGTTTAATAACTAAGCATATGCTATTTAAAATTGAAACTGTATTTTGAAGAGAGAGCAAGACTTTCAGCAGATAACAGTAAGGCTGAACAGAGTGCAGCAAATTGTTCAGTTTTATCCTTTAGAGCTTTCAGCCTCTGTCTGAACATGCTGGAGTTGGAAATGTTTGTCTGAACATGCTGGAGTTGGAAATGTTTGCATTCTTTTGGAAATCTTAGAGAGCTTGCTTTAGTAATGCTCGCTGTACTAACTGTGCTACTTGCTAATACAAAATGCAAAATACAGTTTAAAATGTCAACACCATGACAATTTTATCTTTGTTTTAAGATATTAGTTGTTTTCTGACAAAGCAGTATGGTTCTAGTTTAAACGATTAAAGAAAGTTCATTGTGGGAAAGCTAGGTAAGAATATTTTCAATGCTGTTAATTATAGAAATTGGAATTGGTTAAACTTAATATAGCTAGGTAAACATTTTATAAAAACAGAGATCAAAAATTAGCTGCAAATGTATGATAAGTGCATCTTTACATAAGGACAACAAGTAAGAAAGATGGAAAAGCCTAAATGTGAACAGATTTTTTTGCTAATTGAAATCACTGATCCTGGGCTGTGTCAATCAAATTGGTTCGTGCACAGCATGGTTACAGTTGTGGGAAGGAGGCATTACCTCAGTTTACCCCAAAGCTGCAGCAGAATGCTGAGTTTTAAAGGTGATACAAATAAATCCGGCTCATGGTGTTCCTTTGCTGTTGGCAGGGTATTATTTACCTCACTTTATGCCACACTTCAGATGTTGTAAAAAAAGCACACTGAGAGCTTACTCATGCAGATATATTATCTGCAAGAGTGTGCATGAAATTTTGCCACAAAAGCTCACGCACGTCCAAACAAAACATGCCATCCTTCAAGCAAGAGGAAACTATGCAGAGTTAAAGCCTATTTTTTAAGGTAAATAAACATGTTTTGGCATTAGGAATGCAACCGTTTTACCAAATTACAGAAAATTGTTATTCTTCAAACAGCTGCATGTAATTGTAAGCGTTCTTAAGTTTGAAGCCAAGAAGCAAGCACATCTAGAGGGAATGCCTTTATGTATGTTACATGTATAATATTAAATTGTGTGGGATTCTGTGCAATTTTTAACTATACTTCGTTCATTCTGCTACTTTGTTCAGATGAGGCCAAAAATTTCCATCAACGCTTATTAGAGGATAAAAACAACAACCCCGATGCAACGTAATTCCCTCTGTCTCCCGTTCTTTTTCCCCCACCTCCTTCCTCTCTTTTTTTGCTTCCCTGTGGTCCTGAGAGTCTCGTTTCCATGGTTACCGCTGAATGATGGCTGCAACCGCTTGAAAACCATCACACTTATCCCCCCACCACACACATGCACACACTATCTGCATGGAGTAACGGCAATCCTTCAAGTGGGTGCGGGTTCATGTAAGGACTGTCTGTCTGCTTCTCTCTGAGCCCGGTCGCAAAAACATGACCCCACTCTCCCTCTGACACCCATGAAAAATATGTCAGGGTGGAAGAGTCCTCCCTGCATGCACACACACCTCTGGTTCTAATTCACAAAGGCAGATGGTGTCGACTTAGTGCTGCCATTATGAACCTATCAATAGCATGCTGTACATCACTGTTATTGCTTTAATTTTGAAAAACAAAGGTGGAGAACTTGCTTAAACATGAATGTGATAGATCTTGTACCCTGCAAGGCTTAAGTACCAACAACCAGTTTGCACAACCACTGCTCACTGCTTGTATTGGGGAATATGAAATTCCCCAATGCAATGTTCTACTTTTTCATTTTTTTTATTATTTATCTGTGTTGATTAACAATGTGTATGCAAGCAAGGTGTGGGAGAACGAAACAGCCTGTTTCAAGGGCACACTCAGACAGATAGAGGTGAAGTCATGCACACAAACACTCACACACACACAAACGTGTAGCGGTGATGAATTGGCTTTGCACCACCTCCCCCCTCTCCTTCATCCATGTCTCTCATTGGCATGGTAACCGTCAGTATCGCCGCTCCCTCCTGCCTTCATCCTTTTTTGCACCAGCCATCCCTTTCAACAGTCTTTCAATTCTGTCTGAAATCTGCTGAGTTGAGATCTTTCCAGAGCCTTTTACCACTATATGTCAAGTCAATCACATATTAAACCACCTCACAGCTTTATTAAAATATTATGAATATTAAGGTTAAACCAAAAAGCCTAAAATATCTTGTATCATCAGACAGCTTCATTAAGGTTTCAGAATACATTTGGACAAACTATATCTGTGTTTTGAAATCAGACCTTTATGAATCACTTGCAAATGAAGCAATTTTAAGATAATTGTCTGCACTGTAGCACTTACTGGGTCACAGACCAGAATGTCTTTGTTGTCTGGAGAATCAATGAGTATTTCATATAAATGTGCTGGGACTATGAAATGTAGGACATTTTTTAGCTCCCTTTTTTTCTCATTGTAGAGAAATTTGTAATTTGTGACCATGAGCAAAAACCTATGCATTTTAACAATTAAAAATATGAAATAGCTTTAATTCCAAGGTTTAACTCCAAACAAAACTAGATTTTTTCAATGAAGATGCACCAACAAATTGTGTGGTACATGTGAAACTTAGAAAATTGAATAATTTTCTGGTCACTGAATGCACTAAGCTCCACCAGGTCCCCGTAACAGCAATACCCTTTGGTGTAGATATTGTTATTTAAGGAGGAAGACTTAAAGTTAGCTATGTTCAGTATCAGGTACAACAGGACAACAGGAATGGTAAACATAGCACACAAAAGGTGCTCTGTTTTAAATTAAGAGACATCAAATTTGGTTATGTTGGCAGCCTTTTGGAAATCTCAGCTTTATGGTAAAGGTGATAATTTTCAAGGTAATATACGCAGAGTACACACAGATATACACACAGTACAGTACACTAATCGCTACTATACAATGGTGATGCCAAAAACTTCTTAGAATGCCAAGACCAAAATAATATTAAAACCATGTTTTGCAGCAACTCTTATTTCACACACACAGTGTGACATTACCACTGTTCCTAATTTAAGTAATTCATGTCAAAAGAGCTAGAATACATTTTTTGAATGCTGTTAATTGTAATTTATAAGAGAAATCAGAACAGATAATATGTAAAAATAAGTTTCTGCAAGTAAGAACCTTGTAACACTTTCTGAGCTTTAGTTTTGTTTTTGTAGTCAGCTTAAGTTGTCAGGTTTCAAGATACTTCATCTATGTGTATCAGATGTGGAAAAAAAGGTTTCCCATTCTCTCTAATTAAATAAAGCTGGATGTTGCTTACCTCATAGTTTTCAAACTAACAAAGAAATCTAACAATATGAACAACATAGTGACAATTTTCTGCCCATTAAACTAAAACCTTCACACATACTGTATGTGTGTCACTATGAGGGGCTCTTGCTCAAACCCAATTATTTGCAGCAGAATACACCAAGAATGCTCACAGACTGATGCAATGAGAGGTGAGACTAAAGAGCTGGGTGCTGTTGATGCAGCTAAAGCAGAACTGGAGTTAATGAATCCCACACCTGCACCCACTGAAGGTTGCAGAAAGAGCAGACTGTTGTCTTCTTGCCAAAACCTGCTGGCCAATCCAGTCTGGGTACAAGTGTTGCTGAAAGCAAAAGGTGCCAAAATAAGGTAAATAGTTTGGTGGGAGGGAAAATAGTAACCTACATAAATGTTGAATGGGTAAAGGAGGTTTAACTCAAACAATTTGCAAAAATCCTCAGAAATCACTTCTGAATTTTTGGATACATGCATGCATATAGACATACATGCAAACATTGTTGTAACAGAACACTTGAGTTAAGACATTTTTAATAATAAGACTTTACAAACTACAGAACAAAAAGTGTTACACTTTACACAAATCCACTTTAAGGTAATTATTTACCTACTATTTGGTATCTATCTCATTTAAATTATTTACTTAATGGTCATGATTTGAATCCTTGAAAATCAGAATCTTGCAATGTATTACCAGAATGGTTCTTTTCATTAGAATATTAAGTAGGTATAGCATTCACAGACTACAGAGTATCATCTGTTCTGCACTTCCTGTGATCTTACTTTCGCCATCAGCATGACTTGAAATTCTTCAGAAAAGAAACAAAGGCTTAAGAGGAGAAAATACCCGTCGATAGATTTGCATAGGTCCTCGTGTCTGGCATGAGAGCAGCAGTTCTGGCACTCAGAGATCCTTGCAATCAAGTAGCTCCTCTGTAATTGTCCCCTGGAGCTGTGCACAAAATAAGCTATACAGTCAGCCAGTGGTGTGGGTGTCGACTAGCATGCATTTGTACGTGTGTTTGTGTGGAACATAAATGTTTGTGCATGAGAAATGTGTTTATTTGTGCGTACTGCACTTGACAGACTCAGAAATCCCTTCCAGGATTCTACATTAATCTTTCTCAAGAAAGAGGTATGCTAGCCGATGCACAATTGTCTACAACTAATACAGACACAAAGAAAGGTTGGATCCATCACAGTCCATCACAGAGACAAATGGTTTCTACAGTCATGCAATAAATAGTTATTGAGCGTCAATGAAAGTGCAACACAAGGTTCACCTGTAAATGATAACTCAAAACTTGTAGTGTTTTTAGGAGAAATGCATAAAAAAATCCTGAAAAACCAGCTGTTCCCTGTAATCGACTGATTTTAATCACAACTCACCCCAACTGTACACCTGCTGATTGGAAACTCAAAAAGTCAGTCGTCAGTGTGTTTGTGAAACCGCCTTTCTAAGCCCTACCAGGTCATGCTCACAACAAAACTCTTCAATATGGAGGTTATTACAGCAGAGTTGCTCTCTTTTATCATGTTGAGCTTTCAAACCTCTGCCTGTGAATGGAACTTGATGGATTTGGAAATGTTGGCAGCCTTTTGGAAACCTGAGATTTATGGTAAGGGTTTTTATTTTTAAGGCAAAAAACTCGGAGACTATTATTAGTTTCTAATGCTAACACTGTTAATCATGCTAACCATAATGAGATCCTACAACTCAATTTCTTTTAGGTTTAAATCAGTGCATCTATAGTTTTAAGTAGGTGTAATGTACATTTATTGGACCCAAAATGACAACCAAGCACATTATACAATTAATAGATTTTATAGCAAAACAAGAGGTGGTGGAAGTTCCAGAACACTGGTAGATGCACCCAGGAGCAACTGGAAAGAGGGAGGGAAGGTTAGTGATCTCGACAATGGATTTGGATGACTTGATTGAGTAAGAAAAAAGATCACGAGCCTCCAAAATGTTGTCACTAATATCCTGGTCTTCAGTGGGTGAATCGCTCCTGTTAGTAGGAGCAAGAGGGAAACGTCAGGGGAAAGCCAGTCTGGCAGGTGACGTCACAGCAGGTGGGGGAAATCCCAGGTGGACTAACATTCATGAGGCAGAAAAAAACAATCCAGTAAACCAGAGCATGGTTAGAGAATAGACAAGGGTCAGATGACAGGACAATCCAGATGGGAGCGGGTAAAAAAGCAAAAGTCAGTAATGAAATTTAGAGTCGGAAACCAGGAAGCAAAGGGAAGAGTGATATTCAGGAGGGGCAAGACGAGAGGTGGAAATCTGTGAGGCAAAAATAAGGTTGAGAATTGGAGATCAAGAATGGGAAAAAGGTTGGACATTTACGTGCACAATGGCCTTTGATAATCTGGCGGAGCATCTGTGGAAGGAGCTTAAAAAGCAGGTGGTGCAGGTGAGTGGCATGAGCGACATTGGCATGAACAGGTGGGCTAAATAAGCCTGATTGCTTGGTGAGTGTGGGTGAATGGTCAGACAGGGAAGCAGAATGGCAGATTATCACAGTTGGTCTTGGAGCAGGTTTCACTGCATGCTTTGACATACATATAATCTGAATCTTCTATAGCTTGGAGTAAAAGTACTGATTTCCACTCTTTTTAAAAACAAATTACTTTCCTTCCTATTCCCTTCCAACTTCCAACTGCTCAAATTGTACCTGCTGCAGGAACCACACCTTACTGGGCCAGGACTTGAAAACATTAACCTCTGGTAAGAGACAGCAACTAGGTCACTAGACATTGACATCTGATGAGGGTTAGTGAATGCAGTTTTTCCTGCTTTTACTTCTTTTCAATATTTCAACAGGAACCCTGTTAGAATAATCTTTTTGCCACCAGTTTAGCATTTCTGATTGCTTATGCTAAATTCTCTGTTATTCTCTGACATGTTATTTCAAAGCCATGAGATTTATTCCATGTAGTATAAAGAGGTTCCTAAACTGCACAGTGCACACCAGGGCGTGTTTGGCCACAGCGAACCCGTTCCAAAACCACTGAGCTGAAAATGGGCCACGTGCACAGAAAAATGTTGGTTGTCCTAAATTGACATTAAATCTGACACATCCTTACTCAAAAAGTTAAATCGCATACAGCAGCAAGAGCAAGCACGGGCTAAATGAGAGGATATACCTTACCCCAGCCAGCACCTCTGGTAGGCCAGAAGGCTGTAAATGTAATCAGTTTGAAATTAAAACGTCACATTGCAACTACTGTTTCATGTCAGAGAGATTCATCTCAGAGTCCTTTCGTAGCGCCAATAAAAACACCTTATGTGTGATCTGAATTCTGTCATAGGACTTGTAAGAGCTAGACTTTGTGTAGGCTGCAGAAAAGGAATACTGAAAGGTGACAGGGGGAGGAAAAATTATTTCCCGTTAATGACGAGTTACAGTAAGGCTGGTTAAAAATAGAAAAAAGACCACCATGAAGCGGATCAAATGTGGCTTAAAGAAAAATTGGTACTCACGGCATGTTTTAGATAAATAATCAAATGATATCCTTTTAAGACTAAATAAAATATAACTTAAACTAATTAAAATATATTCAGAATTAAGAAAGAAAGCAATTATTTCTACTAAAATATGTCAGAAAAACCAGAAATATGATAGATTGAAACTTTATATCCAAGCTCCCAGTTCAAAAGGAAAACCAAATACTGAGCTTTCATTTTAATAAAAATATTTTGAGTTAATATTCTGCCACTGGGGAAAAATAATATTTGTTGTCATCTCTCTTTGCAGTCATTTCGACCTCACAACTGAAAATCTTCATAGTTCATCAAGAACGAGTCAAGCAGTTACCTATGTTAACGGTAAAATTATTTCCACTCCTGTTGTACTTGCATCCCCGTCTGACACACAGCTGCCAACAACCACACGCTTGCATACACGAGTGCTGCCAGTGGAAATAAGCTTCCTACTTCATGTGGTTTCGACCCTTAAAGCCTATGCTTTGGTTTCATCCTGTACTACAGTTAACGTTTGAACACACATTTAATTTCAATTTAGCAAGTATTTTCTAATCAAAAATATTAACATGCTGTAAAATTTATGTGAAGGTGCCAGTTATTAGTGCTTGAACAGCCAGGAGTTAAATGGACGCATAAAAAAAAGTGAATAGAAAAACAGTAGTGAAGGTTAGTGAGGGCAGGTTAGAGGTAGGAATAGATCCCTTGTAAAATATTCCATAAACGAGTGGAAACTTTCTCTCACTCTTACCTTAAATAGGGATCTTGGTGGGAACTGTTCTTGTAAAAGCTGAAGTCCAAAGAAAAGACAATATGAGGTGTACGCATGACAGATGTACATCGGGGAGACGTAAAGAAAGTGCGAGGTGCGTTATGCACTACATTGTAAAATATCTTTCATTGCTCTCTGCCGTTTCTTTGATCTCAAACAGACAAAGCTGAATCAAACATCACAAATGTTTAATGTCTTCTGGCACCATTAACACAGGAACATTAATTTTCCCTTCTCCATTCCTGTCACCATCCCTATGTGTTTGGGTTTCTGTGGAGGAAGCCAAATAAGACATGTGGAAAATTTTGAGCTTGATCTGCCAATCGGAAACTCCATTTTCCAGTTATTTCCGTATCAGTAAATGCACCATGTCTAAGCACCACTAGGCCTTGCTGACAATAGTCATTGGTGCAGAAGTTGTTCCTGTGAGAAGAAAGTTCTTAGTTAGCTATGTTCAGGACCACTGAGGTGATTAAGAATGAAGTCAGGGGAAGACAAGAAATGTAAAATGCTAAAAAGAGTTTCTAGGACAGGTTGCGACATGTTTGCAATTCCTTCAGGCTATAAGAGAGGAAGACTTACGCTGATAACAGTAAGGTTAAACTGAGTAAACGTTGGAAATATTGGTGGTGGTTTGCAAATCTAGCTAAAGTAAGGCTCTATATTCTCAAGACAATAGACACAGAGACTGTTGTTTTGTCATGCTTACCACACTAACCTTGCTAATTGCTAATATAAGATGCTAAAGTCAGTTTAAAACTCAATCATCATTTTGTGCTTGTTTTAAAATAATCAAGCCCCTCCTTTCTAGACACCACCTAGAGACAGTGATCAGTGCTTTTATTACCTCATGTCTGGATTATTGTCACTCTCTTTTGATTGGAGTTAGCCAGGCCTCCTTCTCCCATCTACAAATGGTACAAAATGCTGCTGCACAAATTTAACTGGTACAAGTATACTAGAGCACATAACTGTGGTTTTATTTTGCCCTTCATTGGCTTCCCATTCAGTTTCGAATCCATTTTAAAATTCTATTATTTGTTTTTAAGTCTCTTTGCGGTCTTACCATTTTTTTTTGTGCAAGCTGCTTTACCCTTATATGCCTTCGCATGCTGTTTGCTCTTTGGAAGTCACGAAGACAGTTTTTTAAGTCCAGAGACAGGACCTTTGTATTTTTTGCTCCTAAATTGTGGAATGAGCTCCCGCTGAAGGTCAGGCAGGCTCCATCACTTGCTGTTTTTAAAACTTGTTTGAAAATCTTTGTTTTCTCTGGCTTTTAACCCAGAGTAAGTTAGCATCTGTGTCTTAATGGTGTACCTTTTCTATGTAGCTTTAGTGCAGCTGTAAGATCTCTATACCTGATATGTATTTTCCTATCTGTTTTATTTTGTTATTCATGTTCTCTGTCTTCTATTTTTATCATATCTGCCATTTTGGCCAGCTGCTATGTTGTTTCTTAAGTGATTTGGAAATAAAGTGGTATGGTACAATATAAAATACTTACAGTACATGTGTTATACAGTGACTGGATTCCCACACAGCAGCATGTGTTTGTCTCTGCTTCTGATATAAATAATTACTGATTGCTAATGACAGAAACCCTAGAAAACAGTATTTCAAATTCTGTTCTTATATGTTCTTTTTAATATACAACTTCAAGTGAAATTGGAATTAGCTAAAATAAGTTTCGGCAGGTCAAAGCTTTACAAAAAACACGGATGGGAAATCTGACACAAATCTCTGATTGGTGCATCTAAATGAAGATTAGGAAGAGAAAACTAGGATCTATGTGTGAAATGTGTTTGACCCATTCAGGGAGAACAGCTTAATTAAAGCTGGGAAACTGACAGTGTTGCTTAAATTGAACTGGGGCCAAAGATGTTGCTAAAGCACACTTTTATACACACAAATACCAACTTCATTTTAAAAATAATTTATTTTATCCCCCCACCAACTTCTCATCTAAATCTCTCAAATCTCTCAGTAAAGTCAAATGACAGAAATTGATACACTGGGAAGCAAACGCTTACACCGCACTTCAGTCTTAAATGACCAACCACCTGCTGCTCAAAACTGGAGAACCCCCTCCCAAAGCAAATACGACACAGAGAAACAGAGGAAGCATGCTAATTTACACCAATTTAACTCAGTGTGACGTTAAATCAGATCAGTAAGACCTAATGAACTGCAGAGGGCCACAGGATCACCTGCTGTTCTACTGCAGTGTGAATGTGACCTTTTCGTGTGGATGACTTTGACTTTTTATATGGCTGATGTTGTTCCTTCCATTCGCATGTGGCAGAAAACAGGGGAAAAAATTGATGATTCGACCAATAAGAGGCTAGTCAGTGATAAAGCAGTCACTCAAGGAGAAAGTAAGAGCTAAAGAAAAAACATACCAGAGGAGCTGGTGTAGAGAGATATACAGGAAGAAAGCGACAGAAAATATGTTTAAATATGACCAGAGTACTGTTTTTGTTCAAATTCCAGTGACTGCAGCAGTTTTATAATGTGGTGTTTTACAGATTAGTAGCACTATCTCCTGCTCTTGCTGCACATGCCCACAAACTGTATAACAATAAAAAATAAAACAATAAAAAAAGAGCTGTAATTTTTTTAAATGCATTATGTCTGTGCCTTATGTTTTCGATAGCCAAAGCTATTTCTACAGCACTGATCCCTGGTAAAATAGTGTCAAAGGCAACTTGTTTTATAAACAAACCTGCAAAAGGGTATTTTTCTTCACAGAAAAATCTTAATTTTCAGCATTTAAGTTATTGGTTCACTGAAGGTCAGTCAGTCAGTCATTTTCTACCGCTTATTCCATAGTGGGTCACGGGGGAGCTGGTCTCCAGCAGTCTATGGGCGAGAGGCGGGGTACACCCTGGACAGGTCGCCAGTCCATCGCACCATATTGGTTCACTGAAGGTCTTAACTTGTTTACTTGTTAGGACTCCATATTCATTAATTAACAATATTAATAATAATACATTTTTCTAAGTCAACCACACCCAAGCATTTGATCTGCAGTTTACGCTGCAGTTTAACTGCTGATCATAATGCAGATGTCTGTAAAGTGAATATTAAAAGAATAAGAATAGTCAAGGAGAAAAGGAAAAAACATCAGTGCCTTCTGTGGTTTTCTCACAGTAATTCTGCAAAACAAGTAGCCTTTCCCTAAAAAAAAATCATTGAAATTATGTAGAAATAACAAAACAGTTTTCTATATATACAAATGTGGTTGAAAAGGGAAGGGTGAACAAAACCTTTTTTAAAAGAAGTCCACTGATGTCTACATGTGGCTACAAAGTTGTTAGGTTGGATCAAATTGGCTAAGCAAGCTTGACCTTTAATGTCTTTGTTAAAGCTAAATTTCAACAGGGCGTATGGGCAAAAAAAAAAAAACGTCTCATCTTTCAATGCATTTTTCTCAGCTTGATAAAAACAAGAATAAATGGACCTGAAATAGCCAAAAAACTGACAGCCATGCACATTGCTGTTTAGAAAGTTGTGGTTTCACTCACAGTGTTGTGGGTCTGTTGTGTTGTCAGCCACCTTTGGCATGGGAAATTTATCATTGCACATGTCCGGTTACTGCACACAGTCACATAATCTGGGCTGCACATGGTCATCTGCAGAATATTACAACTGGCCTTCCCAGACTGATACAAATGACTAACTTTAAATTGGTCTAGTGGGTGGCAAACCATGAGTTTGGTCTGATTCTGTTTCCTATGGCAGAAATGGTTTAAAAATACTAACTTATATGAAGGAGGAGGGCTGAGGGTCCAGTCCAAATACGGAACCAGGGAGCGTTTTGTCCAGGCCGCAAAGCATTTTCTCATTTACTATGTAGATATAGATATTTTATTCCTGCCAGCTGCTGTGTCTGACTTTTGAACAGGCGCGACGGGCAGCTACGTGGGTCGGCAACATTCAGATCCACACTCCAAGTCAGCTGGTAGCAGAAATGCACCGCATCTTTATATGTCAACCACCACAAACAACAAGGAAGAAGAAGCTTTCCCGGGTTTCTTGAATGCGGGTTGCTAATCCCCCTTTTCCACTGGCTCGATTTAGGCGGTGTGGCTCCCACTCGGTTTCTCTCTACTTGGTACAGTACCAGTTGCGTTTCCACTGACGGCTGGAGCTATTGCGGCTGAAGCCCCACCTCCAGCTGTCAGTGTAGTGTGCTGTGCTACTATTAACATTACTGTTAATAGCTATTGAGTTACTAGTTTGGGAGCTCACGCTTGCTGAGTGTACAATGACTTGGTGGTGCACAGATGAGTGAGTAAAAGAAGATGGCTTCATGAAAAATACATAAAATGGACAATGAAAATCGCACATTTAAAGATGAATGAACAGAAGCATACGCTTTCCTTTTAACTTTCGTCAGGTGTAAGGCCAGTCTGCATTCAGTTTTGTTCAGTTCATGTTCAGCTTGAGCGAGCTAGACGGCTGATAGCAGTCTCTTACGGCAAAACAGCGAGTATACAAATGTTCACTAGGAGTACTGTGGATTTTAAGAAAAAACAAAAAGCCTTTCACTGATTGGGAAATGATCAAAGAGTGCATGGAAGCTGTGGCAGAAGCACTTTTAGATGGAAAAGAAGGACAAAAACCTAAGGAAAAGGTTAAGCAAATTGCCATGTCTGCCACCAGCACAAGGAGAGCGGAATTGTTAAACCACGATGTACAAACCCAGCTCGAAAGTGCGGTTAATATTGGTACCTTAATTGGATTGCACTTTTCTGTTCAGCAGATGATTTCATGGGCATATGAATAATTAATCAGTAGTTAGAAAACAAATCTCTAGTGCAAATTAAATGTTAAGTACAAATGAAAGAAAATATTTTTGTCAGTTGATTTAAAATGTTGGGACCCCAAAGTGTTCGGATGATCGAGGTAGTGGACCTCCGGCTATTTCAGTTGTGGACCCCTGTCCTAGACGGAGCCAAAGCATTTAGGAAAAAAAAAATAC
This sequence comes from Crenichthys baileyi, assembly GCA_036173005.1. Classification (NCBI taxonomy): domain Eukaryota; kingdom Metazoa; phylum Chordata; class Actinopteri; order Cyprinodontiformes; family Goodeidae; genus Crenichthys; species Crenichthys baileyi. Next base: position 789,600 of record JAHHUM010001467.1, on the reverse strand, counting down.
TTCAGTTAGGTAAAAAATACTCTCCAAATGTTTTAATAATTGATTTTTATATATTTGGAGTCAAAATGTTAAACAACTAGTGGTTCTAATATTTGCTGCTTTATTTTGGGAAAACAAGAAGAAGTGCAGCAATCCATAAAAACCATTTCGTAGTACACATAGTACTTACAGTGAATCTTAATGATTCATTAACAAAAGGTGCATATTGTTATTGAGTTGGGAAAGTAATGACCAATCCATACTTAGGTCCTAAATGGCAAAGAAAGAAAGAAAGAAATACTTTCTACATTTGACAGAGCAGCTATCAGAATAAAAGCCCATGAGACATGAGATGAAAGGCAGAATGGATGAAAATCTGAAGAGAGAGAAATAATCCATAACAGGGCAAGATGAAGAAATAAAAAAGAAGGGAGTCAAACTGAACAGGGAGGAAAAAAAAGCCATTAAAAGAAGGAGCTCCTACTGCCATATGGTACAGAGTATTGGGCTTAATGAGGCGTAAGACCATCCCCTCTACAGAGGCAACGGCAAGTCAGATCACACATGAATGAACACTGATAGGTTTGAAACATGGCATATCCCAACAACTTGTGATATGGAGCTAAAGTACTGCTTTTGAAAGCATTTCCACAAAATAGCTGAAAAAAATGTTCCATGCAAAATGAAAGCTGTTTGATAAAAGTTCACCATTTGAAGCTAATTACCACTGAAACTATTCTAACAGATCAGTGGAAAATCTGGGCTCTGAACTGGTTGTTTCAATGGAAAAAGAATGTTCTGTGCTTTCACTGTTAGGTTACACTGTGTAGATTTTAGTTTTGGTAGCCATGGGAACAACTGGTAATGGCAAAAAGTATTTAACTTACATCAACACCAGTATTGCAGTAACATTACAAAATATTTCAAAGTGTATGGCTTTACTTAGAACTGGTCTTTACTGGGGAAACAACTATTATGGAAACTGTCTGCATCATTGATTTTCGAACTTACAGAGTCAAGGCTGAACTTATAAAGAAAGCCCACTGTTAGAACAGCATATTCAGAGAGGTTGGAGGACAAAATAGCAGCCACATTAAAAAGAATTACTAGATTGACTCATTTTGAATACTTTCTTGCTACAGACTTTTCATTAATACCAGTCATTTGGTATAAAATTAGCTGCATACTAACTTAGAGAAAGTTAGCATATTAATCGGGGAACCGTGGCACAGTGGGTACAGTAGTTGTTTCAAACTCTAAGTTTTGGGTTCGATTCCAGCTTCCTTCTGTAACATGTCGATATGTCCCTGGGCAAGGCACTTAACCCCCATTAGCTTATCAATGTGTGAATGTAAATCCAACTTGGTGAATGTAGCTGTGGTGTACACCACTTCGAGTGGTGTCATTTTTTGCACCCAGTAAACAAACACTCAAGATGTGACACATTGACATAATTTTCTCTACCTTTGATTATTGCTTCATCAGTTAAAAGAGCACATTGTATGGATCATTATTGAAACTGTGCATGCAAAACATGCTTGGCAAATTATTAGTCTTAATCACAAGTTCTAGCATTACACACCAAGTTTCTTGTATGGAACCCACTTGGATTGACTAAATACAAAGTCAGAGGGGAACACCTGGTCTTAGCTAGGTCCAAAATAGGAATAAAGAAAATGACAGCAACACATCTAGGACCGAAAGAGGCAAAAACATGGGGCTGTTATATAACCCATTTGCCACGACCCAGCCATGTGCATGCTCAGTATGAGGGATTGCTAGAAAGTTAACTTGATGCAATCATCTGGGCTTCCTTAAAAAAACTTTTACCAACTGGTATGATCAACTTAAATTGACAGCATTCTTTTATAACTAAGATTGAATCGGAATGTATGTATAAAATTGAAGATTTCTATATGATTGGGCATAGTTGATTATATGGACTTGTTTGTCCTGTAAAGTTATGACATTTGTTGGTAATTAGTGGTACATAAATGAACTGACTTTAATAAAATTAACCAATTGACAATCCCATCTCAGTTCCATTATTCAAACCATTTCATATTCATTTAAACTGCATATGGAAATGTTTGCTTGGAAATTGGGATTAGGATAAGAAAAGAAGGGCTTTCATCAACGGAGCGCCCTGGTTTAAACAATAAATAAGGTCAAAAATTGCTTATGATACATTGCAACATTTTGATGTATTACTTCTTCAACAAACCTGAATTAATTAGCTGAATTTCCTCATCAGCATGTCATTCCACATTGTAAAGACCTACCAATGAGCCATTCATTTGATCCAGGTGTGTTAGAGAAGGAATGTATATAGGTTTAGACTTGGGCACCCCTGCCTTACAGCATCCAAATCATTAACAAAAGAATAGGTACCATAATAGCTACTAACTACCAATGTAAAAACAAAGTTTCATGCATCAGCAGTTTTAAAAAATCCTGAACATCATCCTTTTCGGCCCAAACGGTAGCCATGTGGCAAAAATCAAACACACCATGAATAATCCAACAACTAGTAAAGCAATGGAACAAGAAATTCCAACTTTTCTTCTGGTTGTTGTTAGCTGTACTACAGTGCTAATGCTAGCTTTTACGTACACAGAAACAATGAGAGGTAATTTTGTTCAACTGTTTTATTTTTAGTGAATTCCTCTGTAACAGTGCCACAGCATCTGGTAGCATCTCAAACAACTAAATTCTAATGTTCTTTGCCTCTCTTTGTGTAAGATTATTGTTGAGTTGGGGCTACATACTTAAATTTTTGCTCTAATGCTGTTCCCTTTAAGTTGTGTATCCAGTTCAGTCTTATGGTAATTGGTACTATTTTTATTACAATTCAAAGGATGTTAAAAAATGTCAACACATATTTACTTTTTTTTATTTGTCAGTCATAACAAATTGGACAATAGAAACAGCCAAACACCTGACAACCATAATTAAGTCATCAATAAATCTGGGGTTTTGTATAAAGTAGCCTCAAAGTTTGGGCTTAACATTTATAGGGATGTCTAAGTAAGTTTGAGGACTGATATTACTGCAGCCTTTGAAGATAAAACCTAGCTCATTATCTGTAAATTTCACAGGCACTGCTGAGCCATAATGGATTTTCTCTCTGGGATCTGAGCCTCCAGTAGCAAACAGGTGATGAATTCACACTGAGTGATGATAGATGTTATGAGAATAGCTCACATAACAGACACACAATCCTGATCCTTGTCACACACATTCTGTCAACATGGCCCAGACCTAGGAGATATGTGAGTTGGTGAGAGCGAGTCGGGTAAATTGACAGTATGTGTACCACGGAGACCAAAGCATGTCAGAACAGAGCCAGCTGTTAGCAGCATGAAGGAAATGATTCACCAAATTTTCTGTCACAGGGGTGTCTCCCTGTGTGTGAACCCTGCCATTTATCACCTGTTAGATCCTACTGACACATTTGGTTCCAGGGATCACTGTAAACCATAACCTGTCTTCACTTAGCTGACCTTAACCCAAGCATAAGAGAAAATGCTAACAGATTAATCAAAACACACAAAAAACAAAGTTTAAATAAGGCAGAGGGGCTCTCTGTAGTCCAACTGCCAGTCCACAAAAGCAAGCAGGGCTGGAAACATCAACTGGACAATAAATTTCATCTTTCAAAACATTTTTAAGCCTAATAAAATCCAAAGTGGGTGTTTTGTGGATCTGGGCTTCAGCAGACTGTCTAAACTCCAAGTGCAAATTGTGGTTTGTTCTGGCTCTGGTTTCCAAAGGGAGGGGGTCAGATTCAGCACGACACCAGCAGGAGACTGGTTCAGTCTTATGGGAAGCTGAAGATGAATAACCTCCCTGCATGCAATGCATCACCATACGCCTCCTGCTCCATTGATATTGGTTTAAGAAATGCAATTAGTCCTGAGTGCATGCTTGCTTGTTTTAAGTATCATTAGTATATGGGGGCCACAGAGACGGTTTCTGAATATGGCCGTCACACCAAAACGGCTGATTGCTCTGACAGAATAGGGTGTTGTGTTTGTCTAAGTGGTTTTGTGGGAGATTCCGAAGGACTAACACCACCTGGCAAAAGAAACCTGTCTCTTTCCGAAGTGTATGCTCTGTTTTATTCATCCTCACACCATGCACATGTGTTCTTGTTTAATACTTCTTACTGTTTTTTTAGCCATACTACCAGCAAATTTGCCCACTGGGTACAACTTAACAAAATAAAAAGAATGACCTGGGGTCAAAATTTCTCCATGAAGACCCATTTAGTGTATTTGGTGTATCTTTACAAATAGATATTGGGAATCAGGATGTGGTACATGAGTGCATTACAAATTGTTACTGCAATGAGGCGCTCAGTTTAACTGTAACAAAGATTGGTAAATGATGAGACAGTACAGATGCTCTTACAATACAGTTAAACAATTGGTAGTTTCAAAATAAAACTAAACAGACATTGTGAGATATTTGTTAAAACATAACATACCTCAAAATGCTTTTCAAAATGTTTACTTTCATACATAAAAATCTGAGGTGTGGCATGCAAATGTATTCGGCCCTCTTTTTTTTGATACCCCAAAATTAAATCCAATATAACCCTTGGTCTTCAGAAATGATCTAATTAGTAAATAGTTCAACTTTGTAATTCAAACTCATCCTCAATTTTATCACTGACCTCTTCTGGTATGTTCATTGTATGGGAAGAAACTTGTGCCATCAGAAACTGAATTTGAATTTCTCAGACTGAATCTGTATTTGTGTAATTTGAAAATAAATGCATTGATTTGAAACTGAATTTATTGGTTTGAAACTGAATTTATTGGTTTGAAAACTGAATTTAATGGTTTGAAACTGAATTAATTCGCATTGAAAATGTATTTCGTTGTTTTGAAAATTCAGTTTGCCTACTTTCACTTTCAGTTCTAAAATTCAATTTTAAGTTCTAAAATTCAATTTTTGTGTCACACATCCGGGTCCTTCTAAACACGATAATCAGGAAGCTGTCCAGTGCTTTATTTACACCCTGACATTAACAAAGTTACATCATCCAAATGCTGATGGTAGGATGATAATCCTTATGACTTACTCTCCTCTATTATCTCTTTGTGCTTATAACCACTCAACAGTGGGATTACATTTTACCAACATACACTGCAAAACATCTGAACTGCTGCAGTGGGGTTCTACAGCAGCATAAACGAGCAAAACTCCCTCTCTCAGATGTGCTCCCAAATGAGCACATCTGCGTGTCTGTCTGAGTGATTGAGTGCTGTTTAACAGGCCTGACCTGAAAACCACATGCTGAACATCACAGGGGAGACGCATCACCTGCTGACAGTGATATCCTGGCTTCAGGAGTATACACAAGTACACACAGACAGCTGCATGACGGATAGCCATGCACCTGCACATATGTTTGCATGAGAGCTGTTCACAATGATTCTGCATACTTAACTACCCATCATGATCCGGCACTTTTGATTTTACTTTTATGTTTATTGTATTAGACATAATTTGCAGTTTTCTTTCATTACACTTTCATTTAGCATGCAACTCGTAAAGTAAAGTCTGATGGTGGTACATTTGCTTCTCAAACAGGGTCTGTGAGATTGGCGGAGTTTTCCCTGCAGCAAAGGTATGTGAACATTAGCACGACAAAAGTGTACACTCAGTAAGCAAAAGGGAATGTGTTAAATTTAGAAGATGAATGCATATGGAAAGGTAACCGGTAACAGGAGGAAAGTAATCTTAAAAACTCAAAACAATGAGTCCGTTAAATAGCGTGCCCAAAGATAAACAACATTTAGCCACTTACATATGCAAATGGGGTGCACGATAAAATCTGTGTTTAGATACATCAAGATGTAGACATGGGAGATCCTTAAGCAATTTACAAATGTCAAAACTAGATGAATGGCAATTAATTACCTTTTGTTAAGTGATAACATACTTTTCAGCACCACAAAAGGCATGTGTAAGAACCTCACCCAGACAGTTTATGGTATATACATAACAGAATCATGACTAGATGGCTAAGCAACAAATACAAGTGGTACAAAGTACAAAGCAAAGTGCTAAGGAATGTAAAGTATTTTTTCCATTGTTTTTAAATGTTGAGAACCCTGGCGTTTTGCTCTATGATGTGCTTTTTGAAGCCAAGATAGAACATCCCATCCAAAGATGTTTCACTGACACTTTGATTCTGATGCTCTAGAGCGAAACCAAAAACAAAGTCATGCAATTACTGACGAAAGTAGGTAGGATAGCTGCAACATGTGATGCATGGACACCCACTACAACAGAATCGTTCTTCACCATATCTACACATTTTATCACTGATGAGCAGAGAAAGTCACAAGTCATTCTTCACAAGTTCTAGTCAAGTCTCTGAGGGGCGGGTCCAAATAAAGTCTTCTTATAAAATGTATTTCATCCAGTTTGCCTTTACCACTGTATGGCTGTAAGTTAGGAATTTACCCTGATATAACACAAGCACATTAAACAATTATCACTTCCAAAACAACTAATTCAACATGCTACTTCAAACTATTTTGAAAATTGATTAAATGTAATAGCTGCCCCATTAGAAAGAACAACAATAGATAATTCCTATAAACCATTACCATCCTATGATCCATAAATGCTAGCAAATGAATCAACCATGGGACAGTATGTGCATGCAGTGTGATGTTTAGAGCTGCAGTCTGTTGCTCATAAACCATGAATTGTCTTCACTTCTGATTACATAAGATAATTATGAGACCCGAGTCCAATATATCCAGTCCAAGTCAAGTGTGAAGTCTTTAAAGCACAAGATTAACTCAAGTCCTCAGTCTTTATAGCATTAGTCCAAACCCAAATCTGAAGTCTTTTGCTTTTGCAACGTAAGTACAGTAACTCAAGTTGGACTCATCATCTCTGCCAATCAGTGGCAGCTATAAGTCTTGCGTCCTACAAAAAGACAGACTAATAAACAGACTAGTAAATGAGACTCCCAAGGGTGCAAATATTAATTAGATATAAAATAATGTGGCAGAAGCACTGAAGATCCCTAACAAGTATTTGGTTTCAGTAACTGATGAAGTGAGGTCATGGAGTCATTATTTACTAAATAAGAGCAGTGATTTATGTTAGTAACAAATGTGAGGAGCTCCATAAGCATTTTTCTATAAATTTTTTTTTGGTAGTTCAATATAAGTCAAAGTCCACAAACTGGTTTTAATGACAGCTGTGATTTCAAAAATGCAACCCTTTTCAAAATTTGTTTTGCTATGTAAAGATAAGGAGAGTAAATCAATGAGTTATTACAACTACTTAACTTGAACGGTGCCAAGTAGTTGCACAAGGGGAAGGTGGGGGGTTGCATCATGATCCTTTTTTTATAGCATTTCAGCCCTCTGAATCATAACTGAATTGAATCATGAATTGCCTAAAGATTCCCATACCCACATCTAAATACAATGAACTTACTGAAAATGCTGCTTTTCATTCCCATCTACAAATTCTCATCGTTCTCATGCCCTTTAACACCTCAGGTTATGGAAGTGGCTATGATGGATATGTATGCCATACACACTAACAGGCTCTATAACCTCTCATCCCTGGGAAATACTTGAAGGAAGTAAAAGAGAGGAAAGCAAGGAAACCAAAAAATAAATAACCCCTTTGTGTCGTGGCTGCATAAACAGTCCAGCACATTAAAGATTACTGGAGTGGCCAGTCTGATAAGACACTTCCTACACACAGAGTGGAAGTGTGTGTGCCTGAGCAAAGAGTGAGAAAGAATAATAAAGAGATGTACTGAGAAGGACATTAAGAAAGAGTAACAGTAATAGAGCAAAAAAAGGAAGAAAAACCAGAGGGAAACCTGGAACCAACCCATAATCAAAACAAGAGAAACATACTCCATATTTTATTCTGATAACACATTTCCTTGCTTAGACATTAAACATTGGCTGGCTCTGCCTGTTTAATACAACTGTCCAAACCCCTGACCAAGGCAGCCAAGCCAGCATGATCATTTCAAAATCCAAACACTGATTTCTATCTTCTATAAACATTGGTACAATTCTGAGAACAGTCCACATTTGTCTCGACTCTCGGGAACGTGACAAAAGCTCACAACAGGATTGCCTATTTCAAATAACATCCCACAAAAAAAGTAAAGTAAGGTGACCCAGATCTTCAATTTGTCCTTAACTAACAAAGTAGGATATTGAATGCTCCACATCTGCAAAATTAAGAATAACAGTACAATTCTGGAAAAAATAGATTACGGGGTGTTATGCTGGCTGTAACATTATGGGGAAGCATGTGCGTCCTGTCTAAGCAGCCAAATATTCCACTGACTGGGAAAAGAACATTAGCATCAGCTGCCATTATGCTGCAAATCACAACTCTTGCGGAGAGACTCTTGCTCAGAGACTCTTGGCCTGGTCACAACAAAAAAAAAAGAAAAGAAAGAAAAACGTGCTGGAATGAGCAAATCAAATCTTAGTCACTCACTGCAGCCTACTGGAAAAACCACCCATGATGTCTGGCATGGGATTACGGCGGCACCCAATGCCAGAATCTCTTCCGGCTAAGATTAGAAAAGGGAGGGATAGATGGTTGCAACTGTTGCAACAGCTAGATTGGGGGTCTACAGTGTTCCTTTGAGGTAAATAAAAATGTATCTGGCCGGCGAACACAACAACACAATTTGTGTCAAATATACCAATTTACACAGACTTTTAGATATGCCTAGCAAATACTTGTGAAATGAACAGGAAAGAATGTAAAATACAACTATTTAACCACTTCTAGTTCCAATAGTTTGATAAGTAGCCCAGAGCATTTTCTTCAGATTGGACTGCAGGGCTTCTTTAAATGTGTTGTTAATGAGAAATATCCCCTATTCTTAACTTCCCTCCTTTTCTTCTCAGATGGGTAAACCAACCTGTACAAACAGTTGGTCTAAACAGTTCAAGATACGTTAAGACCTCGCTGGAAGACAAACAGCCAGCCATTCACTTTCATCTTTCAGCAGAGGTTTTCCTAATATACATGAGCTGCTGGAATCCTGATAAAAGCCACGCAAGAAAAGCTCCAGCAAGATAACGCACAGGGTTCACCCTACACAGCTGGATTGGATACCATGGTTACCCTACGGGGTTAGAGAAAGGACAAACCAGAACTGAGTAAATCTGCTAGTAGTAGTTTCAGGAATTCAGGTAAGGTCTCACTCCCATGTCTTTTCTAATGCCTTTTCTCATTGCTTTTATAAATCTTTTCCTCCTGAAATAGACCATGAATGAATAATTTAGACCTTAAACGTAGAGCATCCTCTTAAACGACCTTTGAACCAGACCTTTGTAATCGTCTCTTACTTCATACACAAGTCTGAGTTCCAGACAGCTTTAAATTTATGACTTTTGTGTAGGGAGTAAATGTCAAGAAGATGGTGCGAGAGAAAGGACTGACTTAACAAAAGGATAAGAGCACAAGGGAGAGATTCATGCTAGGGATTTGGTTATGTAAATAGGACAATGGTGTTTTGGCAAGAGTAAACCCCCAGAATGAAAAACCGCCAGGAAGAAAGAATAAAAAAATATAGCAAAGGCGCCCAAAGGAACAAAAGTAAGCTTCTCTGGTTCTTGCTTTTCTTACCTCTAAGAAGCAGGTCCCAGCTGGTGTGTTCTCTTTGATCGAAGCATTGTAGAAACTCTTGGAAAACACTGGCATGTTATCATTAACATCCTGTAGCACAATATCTACCTTCACTGTGGAAGACAGAGGCGGCCGACCACCATCCGTTGCAACAACAGTTACACTGGGAGCTGGCTCTGATTCAAAGTCAAGAGCTGTCGCCGTGGTGATTATCCCCGTAATTGGATCGATTGAAAACCAATCAGAGCGAGAGTTTTTACCCTTTAACAGGCTGTACCGCACATCCCCATTGGGGCCTTGGTCCTTGTCCCTGGCCGTTACCTGAAGAACAAAGGATCCTGGATAGACCACCTCAGGAATGGTTTGTCTGTAAGTCTGCTGGTCAAACAGCGGAGGGTTGTCATTGACATCCGTCACCTGGATGGTGAAAGAGGACTCTGCTCTGAGAGGAGGTGTGCCTGAGTCTGTGGCCATCACCCTAAGATCATAGGAATCCCTCTCCTCTCTGTCCAAGAGCTGGTCGACGTATATCAGGTAAATTATGCTGTCTTTGGTTGTAAGAGCAAATTTCCCATCACCCCCCTCCAAGGAGACGTTGACGTTAGCATACTCTCCATAGTCTGGATCAGTGACAGAAATCCGAGCTACATACTGGCCTGGTTGGGCTCCTTCTGAGATTCTCGGAGAGCCGTCCTCACTGAGGAAGATGATGGTCATGGTAGGTTGGTTGTCATTGAAGTCACGGACATGAATTGTCACAAATGCATTGGTTACCTGGGAAGAGGTGATAATACTATGAAAATCTTTCTCTTGATTGTTTCTCTTATCATAAAACCAATAAACATTAAACAGTAAACAATACATTGCTTAACTTTTCTATTACCATAGTTTATGCCACAAAATGTCCTAATAAATCAGCAAAACATGGCATCTTTTTATGAACATTTACATTTAAAATTTATGAAGCCAAAACAATTTTCTAATGTCGGCAACAATCGTGCACTTTTTACCTAAAATAAGAAAACAATGTGTCACCATATGTACTTTTTATTGCTAATCATTTTCCATTGTTGCTAATGCTCAATGTAAGCTGTAATGCAATTACCTCAGGCTGGCTAGCATTATCTTTGGCCTGCACCACCAGCTCATGGACTCTCTTCAGCTCAAAGTCCAGTGGTTTATTGAGAGTGATGACACCTGACTTTAGATCAATGACAAAGTATTGGTCAGGATCACTCTGGCGGCGGTTGATTTCATAAAGGACCAGACCATTATCACCTTCATCATCATCTGTTGCAAACACCTGCAAAGATAAAGCATTTCAAACATTAAAGCATAGGTGAACTTAGGCTAGGCCCCTACTAAGATACTAAGAAGATTTGAGCTAACCTGTAAAATGCTACTCCCTTGTGGGAGACTTTCAGAGATGATTGTATGGTATCTGCTCTGATTGAAGACCGGTGCATGGTCATTGATGTCTGTCACTGTTACTTCTACAGCCATAGATCCTATCCTTCTTGGCGAGCCTCCATCAAAGGCCTCTATCACCAGGGTGTACGATGAGCGCTTCTCTCTGTCCAGCAGCCCGTTGACCACCAAGTCTAGATAAAGAATCTTGTTAGCACCCCTCTTGGTCTCAAGTCTAAATGTCTGGCCAACATTGCCCTCGCGAATAGTATAGCCTTGAGTAGTCAGCTGATCCTTGTCAGCATCAGTTGCGGGATCCAGGGAGAACCTCGTCCCCACTGCCGTGTGCTCAGGGATCTTCAGAACAGTTTTCTTTTTGGGGAACACAGGTGCATGATCATTTATATCATTAACGGTGATTGACACCTGAATAGTGGTGCCAGTCATTGTCACTGCAATGAAGCTGTAGTGGTCTCTCTCTTCCCGGTCCAGGCGGCGTGCAGTAGTAATGATGCCAGTGGTCTCATCAATGTGGAGGTCACTGCCGACGCCTGTGCCCTCATGGTCTGAGATGAAGTAAAGAGTCGCTGTTTCACCAGGTGGTAGCCCTGCACTGATGTCACCAACAATGGTCCCTGCTGGCTGGCCTTCATCCAGCTGGAGTTCTAGTGCTCCATAAACAACTGCTGACTGAACCAGGACAAAGAAAATATAAAAAAGGAGCTTCTGTTGGCAGATGCTTGAAAGCAGACAGGGTCTGCCGACCCAAGTCCTACATTTGGACCCTTTACTTGTTATTGGCATGGCTGGCTTCTGTTATACCTGGAAGGAAAAAAAAGAGGAAAGAAAACATATCTTTTTAATAAATTTGCTAAACTCTTTCAGCACAGAATGAAATCAAAACTTTCCATATTTCAAAGTTGAGCATGCCTTCTAAATCCTCGCATGACAGCGCGCTAACACTTTTACAATCCGGAACCAATATTAAAGATGTTGCCTGGTGAATTTGAGCTTATTTCCACATGAAAAGAACATATATAATGTTTGGAAAGAACTCTTCAGCGGGATCGCTAAGGTTTTGAAAAAGAATGAAAATGGAAATCTAACCCTGTCCAGGATCCACACAGGCTTCAACCAAATTTAGAACAGAGCCATAGAGTATATTTATCTTGAGGATGGCGATTTTTTTTACTGGGTGAGAACATGGTAAAGTATTTACCACATGACACGATGATATCCAGAGGGATATTTAAGATGTAAATTAGTTAATTTCCCAGGCATTCCATTTAAAACATGAGAAATGTTGGCCTGTAGTAGCTTCAGTAATTGGAGAAAAGCAGCCATTTAATATACAAAAATAACCATTTAAGCATTGCATTTATGTTAACCAATCTCTAAAACATGAGTACACCCATAAAGATAACATCCTCCTTGTCTAAATGCTAAATATATCTCATTAGTCAAAATCTTTTATCAGAAACTTCATGTAAAAATCTGCTTGTGGTTTTTGAGGTGTGCCAGAAACTTGGACATGTCTGTTTGGTACACCGACCCAAAGTGCATTACAATGCTTCGAAAAGGCTATCTAAAACTCACCTGGCACTCTGCTTCACAGCAGCAAATTAAAGCCACCTTCTGGAACTACCACCAACTGAAAACAAACACCAATAATTTTTTTGCAAATGGGGGCTAACCCAATTTTGACACACATACAGTGCTTTCGCACACTATCATAAAATTAAGAAAAACTACTTGCATAAGTGTTCTGGAAAGTCTACACAAGTTTAAAGTAGCCTTCATTAGATGGATGCATAGTCTTACCTCTTGATGAGGTCTACAAATATTTAGATTACTTTCTAAATGATGTTTACATATGCTAAGCCTGTATTTATAGACCGAGATTTATCAAGAATGAAACTCTTTAAAACATCCTGCAACAAGGAGATCCATCAAGCTGTCAAATAAATTCTTCATAAAAACTTTGTGATCACAAAAAGGATGCAGCTTTAAACATCTTCTACATTGATCTGAACATCAACGCTCTTTGAGAAGTGAAGGAGTCCTGCTTCTATGGGTGAATATTTCACAAAAAATCTGAACGGTCCATGTAGTGAAACAGCAGTAGCCGACTAAAATGGAAGTTATAAGTGGTGGGTGTTGGCCCACGTTGGCCGGCCATATTCACCCCAGATAATCACTCCCAAAGCGTGTGTATAATCCAGACAGTTAACTGTAGGAATGTCTTGCAGCTTTAAAGCAAAAGCCAGGCTGGTACCAGCTGGAGTATTTGCTCATACATTATTCTGAAATAGCCACACAAATCATTTTTTAGCACATATTTGCAGCTATCCAACATTATGCGCAACTTTAGAATGTTTCTTTCAAATTAATTGTTATAGATAGGCTGAGGTATAAGTTGAGATACACAGAAAAATCAGCTGGTGATCAAAACCGACTGATTTTACAGCCTGAACAAGTTTAACCAGTGGTCGACTGGTGAATCTTTCTTAAGTCAAGCTTCAGATAAGGTGTACCTGGATAGAATGGGCTGTATTATGCAGCACTACCACGTAATTTATAAACCATCACAGTAGGAAGACTAGAAAAAGGTTTTAAACCCATTTAATAATAGTTCCTTAAACACAAATCAGAATAGACTAAAACCAATATTGGCAGGTCAAAGCATGGCCAAAGTGTTGAGGGGAAATGAGGCACAAAATGATCTATGCACTGTTTTCTCTAACAGTTCAAATCATCTGTGACAGAAGTGACACATGGTGGAATATTTTCTTTTCTTTCAGTTAAACATAGCTCACTGCTTCACTGCAAAAAAGGTAGTTGTTATTCAGCTTACAGGGATCCTAAAAGATTGCTTTCAATAGAAAAAGAGCAAAAAATAATACAAAACAAAATTTTTTATTTAATGAATTCTACTCATATTTTCTACTTGACCACTCTTCCTCCCTGACCTCCTGCGGTAGTTTATGTGGCCTCTCAGGAGGAAAGATTAATAAAGGCTATAGCTCCACTGGGACAGAGAGAGGGACACTGATACGGCTCCCCTCCAATGCGGTCACTGACCTCTACATCTGGTCCAGACGGCTGCTCTGGACAGTTGCTGCACTCCTACACAGGGAAGGAGAGCGCAGCCCAGACTGTGCACGTCATGCAATGCCTACACACGCTTGCTCGCTCTCTGTGTGCAAAAGCAATGGTGACGGCATATGCGTGTGTAGGGATTCGTCTGTCTTTAACAAGAGTGGGAAGAAAAAGACAAGCCAAAAGAAGATCTGCAAGAGACAATTAGGGGTGTGTTGATGAAGTCTTTCAAGTCCGCCGCTGAGAGGGGAAACTCCAAGTCAGAGCTCAAGCCTTATGAGACCCAACTCTGATGAAATTAACCCACAGTACTGAACAATCATGCATCCACTGAGTGGGAGGAAAAGGTAAAGAAAAGAACAAAGAAAAGAAGTGAAAAAACTGGATGTAGCTCAAAACAGAAAGAGGAGTGATTACAATTTGCTTTGGCCTAACAGCCTTATTGTGTTTAGGGACGACAGAGCTGTGCAAGGCAATCCTTTTGTTAGAAAAAACAAAGTCTGAAAGGGTATTTTACAAAATGTATATGTGCACATACTTTTTTACATCCTCCATTTCTCCCTCGTTGCTTCATATGAATGTCAGTAAAAGGTTATTTTTGACGAACATATCACATGGCTGCAATTTGTCACTGTCAATGAGCAGTCGGCCCATGACATCATCTCCGCTTTGACATGTGCTGTAATACACTTGTGTTTACTCTAGAAAACACGATCTGATGAGAAACAGAGAGAACAAAGGCTCGAAGCTCATACTGGCTTAAACAGTGGAGTAAAGGTTTAGCACTTGATTTACTCCCTCTAGTGGCACTAGTGCAAAATCTAAAAGTTTATTTTAGTGATTTAAACTATGGTGTGAAGAATTACATGATGTCTAAGTTTAAACTTGAATTTCTGGTGCATTAGGATTTTGTGTGGCCACAACATCTGCATGCTAATCCAATGTGCGACCCCCCTCAATAGGTCCAACCTCTGAGGGCTCCATGCAGTCTCAGCCACATTATATCTGGCACTGCCTCTCCATAATCTGCCTCCGCCACCGTGTGCAACCCTCAAAGCCTTAAATACATCCTCCACTCTAAAGTACTGTTACTAAATATTAGCAAACCATACTATTTTCACTACGCAACCATCTAAAAACACTACTGTTTCTGCTGATGAATCTCAGTGGCGAGGAACAGCTTGATCTCCCTTTTACCCTGAAATGTTCACTCCACCTCCTTTTTTCTCCACCCATCCCCTCTAATTGATTTTGCAGATTTCGTTGGGCATGCCACAGCTACCCCACAGCCAAGTTAAACAGGACCCAAAGTCACAAAGATGGCCTCTCCAGACCAGATCCTTCTTTGCCCTTTTGCTTTGGCTTTGATGGTACAGCACACAGTTTTATTTAGTTAGTTCCACCATTGCTGAGAAGTCTGGCTTCACCTCTAAATATTTCAAAGCTAGTCATTCAGTTCTTTAGGGGCTTTTGTGTAAACCAGAATACACACTGACCAAACATGGAAATATAATAAAGTCAGGCAAACAGAAAAATGAAGAAAAAAAAAATGTTCTCCAAACCTCATAAACATAAATCTGATCCAGATCCTTATTAAAGTATTCACACTGCTTGAGCGTTTTAATATTTTGTTACATTGCAACCAGAAAGTCTTTTCACAGAGATTTTACATATATAAACAAATGATAATATAATTGTGAAGTGGAATTTGTATACAATAAAAATCTGAAAAATGTGACGTTCAGGTGTAATCTGCGTCCCTGGGTCAATACTTTCAGGAATACGTTTTCATTGGAATCACATAAGCAAATCTTATGCTATCTTTGCTCATTTAGAGAATTGTTTGTTATATATTTTTTCTTTGCAAAATAGCTAAAGCTCAGCCAGACTAAAGAAAGAAAAGCAACATTTAAAGTCTTGGCAAACACTTCTTCAATTGGATTTATTTCTGAACTCTGTGTTAGTTCCACCCATCTTGCTCCTCAACTCTGACCAGTTTCCCAGCACCTGCTGAAGATAATAGTCCCCACAGCATGATTCCTCCACCACCCTGTTTCCCCATGCAAAAAATGCGTTTAGGGTGTTGTGCAAAGCTTTTTCCACACATATGGTGTTTAAAATTTAAACCTAAAAATAAAATAAAAAGGGTGTCAGACTAAAGGAGACAAAGCTTATCAATTTTTTATTTGTAAAACACTTTGAAAATCATGTATCCTCTTCCTTTGGCTTCACTATTATGTGCTACTTTGTGTTGGCAATCACATAAAAGCTCTAAAAATACATCAACGTTTGTGGTTGTAATTTGAAAAATGTTCAATGAGTATGAATGCTTTTGCAAAGCACTGTAGATGTTAAGACATCAAAACCTTGCAATGCAGCCAAAGTACAGTTTGAAAAAGCTTTGAGGTTCCAGTTTTAGTGTCATTTAAAAGTGAAACAATAATCCGTCGCTTGACAAGGGCGTGACTGAATGACTGAGGATCTGTGAGTCTATGATGAAACGTGCTGCAGACTCCAGAGTGCTCAAAAAAACCTAAATGGATAAAAGGGATGGAAGAATGATTCTGCTGGGGGGTGGTACATGGTGGAGTGCTTTGCATCTCAGTTTTCATGCTGTTTGGGTTGTGTGTGTACTTAAGGGGTCGACAACTATGACCCCTATCACCCCATCACCCCTTCAGTTGCCTTTTCCTGGATATCTGGATATAGACATCTAATTTCTAACCCCAGCTGTCACTTTGTGTGTGCGTGTTTTGTGTACATTTCACTCAATGTACATAAACACACACATTTCCTCTAATTACATTTCTACACTAAAGCCAGGTATCAGTTTCAATTTGTTTGCACAATTGGCTTAATTAAAACAGAATCAGCCTCAATTTTATCACTCTACAGCACCAGACCACCGTCTGGACAGATAGACACTGGCCGAAATATACATGCATGTTATGTACAAAACAGAATCAATATTTATGCAAGAGTGAGTTTATAGACATGTCATACAACTCGTATACTATAGGCAGGGGAAGTACCTCAGCTTGGACCACAAAGTATCTGGGTCGAGGAGACTGGCGGAGTCTAAGCAGGTCTGTTTGAATTAATCACTGCTTTCTGGGTAGTTCCTCCTTATAGCTCAAGGGGTTCATTTAGCTAAGAATGATCATCAATTGTATTAAAAATTTACTATTACTATTTTACAATGCTACAAAACAGTATTTGTCCAAAGCCAACTGACCCTATGTGAAAATATAATTGCATCTCATGTAAAATCATGAATTAACTGTGATTACCTACATTTTTTGTTTATTTTTGCCATCCACAGCTCTGTCTGACTACTGTCTGACCTTTAGAATCAAGAAATCACTAAAAGAGAATCTGTCTGTCAACATTAGTAGACTGAAATATCCCAAGAAGCAACACATCATGCCCAGACTATACAAAATCAAAAACAGATAGGAAACATTTATTGACATCTATCAATCGAGCAAGGGCTACAAAGCCATTTCCAAGGAAAAGTAATGAACCATTAAAGTAGTGGCTAGCCTACCAAACTTACTCGCATCAACGAGGCCACAAAACAACCAAGAACAACATCTAAAGCTCTGCAGTCCTCGCTTGCCTCAGTTAAGGTCAGTGTTCATGATTCGACAATAAGAAAGAGACTACTGCTGATCTAAAAGAATTCAAAAGCCTTTCCTAAATTTATGAAGAAAAAACATCTTCAGGATCTACAAAATTTGGGGAAAAACATTCTGTGGCTGATGAGAAAAAAAGTGGAACAGCATTTCAGGAAATAGAGCATCAAATCGACAGTAAAACAAGGTGGTGGTAGGTTGATGGCTGGGTGCTGCTTCTTCAGGACGTTGATGCCTTGATTTACAGTAATTAATAGACCACACATTCTGCTCTGAAGGAGAATTTCAGCTGGTGACCATAAGCTGAAATGCAAGGGTTTTGCAGCAGGACAATGACCAAATGCAGACCAACAACTCCACATCTGGATGGCTAAAAAAAAGAGTTTGGAGTGACCTACTCAAAGTCTAGATGTTAGACCAATTGAGATGCTGCGGCATGACCTGTTCCAACTCAAATTGGTTTCATGCTGTAACCTAGGTTTATCTTAAAGGGTTAATGTTATGGCAAAAATGTCAAATTAATCTCTCTTATTTTATAATCATTCTTATCTAATCCTATATGATTCACTTGGGATACTACCTAGGAAAGGTGACCGCAGAAGTCTGAGACTCTTTAGCAGCAAGACGTCACCACAAAGCTGCTGCGATGCCTGTTATGTATCCTTACAGAGACTGTCAAGGAGGAATCCAGACACACACAGTAGCGAAATACACCAAGGCCCCTGCAACAAAATGTCCCAGATTTTACCAGCCAGCCAGGCCAGAACGAAAAACAGAATCGTTAAGTACAAACATAAGGAGATGAATATCAGAAAACAGAGGTTAGGTCTATGGTTTTGATCGTTTCAGCATCGATACTGCAATGTGCACATATGTAAGGGCTACACTGCAAAACACTTTAGGTAAAATGAAGCAGATTATCCTCAGAACTGTCATCCTGAACCTTTTATTTCTGCTTGTTCCAGAAGGTCACTAATCTATAATAGTTTTCGGTCTGATAGAACAAGGCTTTCTCAATTTTAAACAAAATTTTTTTTCTTTACAAAATACAAAACATCTGTTCCAGATGACAAGCTTGCATGCTCTTTCAATGCTCAGTAAAATGAGCAAGCAGGGTCACGGGTAAATATAGCAAAAAACACAAGGTATGGTATCGAAAACACAGCTGGTTCCAGAAGTGAATCAGTTTATGGATAGCAGTGCCTTTCTTTAGATTTGACTCATTTATCATAGGCCAAAAGAAATAAAATAAAAAATCTTAGTTTTAAAGGCCATATCTATCGAGTGCCCACCTTTTTTATGGAATTCAGGATGTTGATCTCTTCATATAAACAACAAAAACACAGACATAAAGAAAATTGCTTTATCCCTGGGGATAACAAGCAGTAATAACAATCACAAAAAAAAGACAGGGCTTCGTCTGCAGTGTTGCCTTATTCCTTAATTTCTTTCTTTCTACTTTCTCTGTTCCACATTAAATTGGGCTGTACAAGATCTTGCATTACGAGTTCTAATGGGATTAAAGCCCTACAATATTTCTTGTCAAGGTGAAGCACTATCTAGTTGCTGTCAGCCTGTTATTTTATTTGGTGAAAAAAGTCAGAGCTTTGAACCTGCACTGAATTATTCTAGACCAGGGCTCTTCAAAGCCAGCCCTTGAAAGCTTCTGTCCTGAAACTTTTGATGCATTGTTTCAGATGTACACAGTAGTTGAAGACTCGTAGAAATGTAGAATAAACAGCCAGTGAATTTAGTAGGTATCCTTTATAAAGGGGCTTATTGTGCAGAATACGAATACGAATACGAATACGAATACGAATTACTGTGCATTTTTAGAAAACATTTCGCTTTTTACAGATTCCATACTAAAACAACCCATCCTTTTAAACTGTTTTTCCACAGTAGCAGCCACAGAAACAAGAAGTTGTTAAACTTTTTCCTCCTGAGGGCACACAAATGCCGGCTCGCACACACACACATAAATAAGGCTCTTATGAACCATCCGTGAAGCCGCAGCGAAAGTGAAAACACAGCTGGAGGTGCTTCACCCACCTCTTAACCTTCAAGGCCAAACTGCCAAGTCATTACTGCAATGCACTAGAGTGAGGGCTGCTTGAAGAATATGTGTGATGGTTGTATATTTTGTTTTTATAAAACTATATCCAGTATTATCCATGTGATAATAACATTTACAATCCAGAAGGTAGCCTGTGTTAAAGAAAGGATGCCATCAAGGTGAACAAGCAGCTGCTTTCCGCCGTCACTCACCGCCCCTCCCCACCCGAGCTAACTTAATGTCCCACAAGGGCAAAGCTGTTGAGTGGAACCATGTCCATGACTATGTCAAACATTACTGCACCACTGCTGAAGCTAAGATAAATGTCCCTACAGGGTGTCGAGCAAATGGCTTCTCTCTCCATCATTTCAATTTGAATTGTATCCTTAGGAAAGGATCAACTCTATCCTTAAGCGGACGAAAACATAACCTTGACTGGAAGCAATTAAACAATGTGGAAGACATTACAATCAACTTCCTCATGAGTCAGCTTGCTTCAGCTCAAAATTACTCTGTATGGTTATATTAGTACTATGGTATTTGTTGTAATTACTGTTTGTTTAAGAGTGTGTACCATTTAAACCCACAAATACTTATATACCTCACCCAATCCTTCACCTAATCATGATTTTTGGCTTAAAATAGCTGTTTCCTTCACTGGACAGGAATAGATGTGAATCGTTCCATGCGGCTAAAGCCATAAAGTTGCTTCCTCCACATTCGATGAGCAAATTACAACGCATAAACACGGTACTCCATCTGAATCATTGATTATCGAGCTAAAAGAGGAAAAGGTCAAAGACAAAACACACAGCTGATAGCCACAACAGGATCAGAAGGAGGGAAACAGTAGATCCAATTTCGTAACTCCACCACACGCAACCGAGCAAACCTTGCTTAATCTGCTTCTGCTTTCCATCTCATGAAATAATCAGTGACACAGTGAAGCAGCAAGCCAGCCACATTCGGATCAGATCATGTTATTGTTTCTGAAAAAGCATAAATAATAATCAAAGAGATAAGATATTTTGTTGAGGAGTTTGCCAGCTGGCTAATTGTTGGGAGTAAAAAGAGGTGAGTATTGTCATAAGAAAAGTCCTAAAAGCTTAATTTCTGGTTCTTCTTCTTCTTTGCGAGTGACAGTTCTGGGAAATCTATCAAGAACAGCAATTACTTAACTCTAGGTCAAAAAATGAGACAGTTACTTGGCTTACTAGATATTAAATTCTCCATCAACTCCTTAGTTAGTGGCGCGCCGGCAGCTGTTCTCCAAGAAAAATGCCTTTGTATCATATTACTTTCTTTCACGTCTTGTGGCGAGTCTGGGGGTGAGCCTGTCTGTCTTTGTTTTATACATCAGTTAATAATGACAAAATAAAAACTAATGATGAAAAGACACACAGATGGGTTTGACACTTTTAAAGAATAATTCTATTCTATTCATTTTGGCTTGCTCTCAAACATTATCTAGAAACAAAAACTTCTCTTTGTTTTTTCACAATTGACACACAACCAGTATCTGAATACCCTAACGAATAGAAAAATCGGTCTTACCTGAACAACACAGCTCACAGCTGTGTTTGATGCCATCGGAAGCTCAGATCATCTCACTAACTTCATTAAAAACATATGAGATGCTTCACAGAGAAGCTCTACCCTCTTCCCTCGGAGCTGAGTCACTTTTTTTTATCTATCCAGCAACCAGATGCGAAGCAGCAACACATTTCATTCATCTTTGTTCTGACAGAGAGCCACTTTCACATCTATCTTTTCCATACAAATATTGGCATAAATACATAGCTTCATTCATATAAGTGTGAAGTTAAGTGGTCACATGACTGTGCTGATCATGCGCTCAGTGGATCAATGAAAAGAACTAAGCAGGAATCTCATGGTAATCTTATGGTAACTGAAGGAATAGACACAGAGATAAGGGTACTGATAAGATCATCAATAAACAGAAGATTAATCCACAGTGATAAAACCCTGACCATAGGAAAGAAAAGGTAACTTACATTCGTTTCTAGGAGCTGTACTGATAGCTAAATCCAATTTAAATGATATTTTCATAGAAATGAAATAAAGTTTTCATGAACTAGCAGTATTTTAAAGAATCATAGTTGACTAATTCAGGCCACGCTTTTCATGCTTGTCTCAATCAAAGATGACCTCATAAGACAGAAAAAAATTTGAAACAAAATGCTCCCTTTGTGTTTTTAATGATTAGAATAAACATTTAAAAACCTCAAACTGTGCTTTAATAAGGCCCTGTTTTGTGTAAACCTGTCCAATTTAGGTTTGAAGTCAAACTATTTTAAAGTAGAAATAATCACATGCAGTTGAGATGCTTTCAAAACAGTGACGTAGTCCTCTACTTTGGCACCAATAGGAAGGCACAAAGCAGATGCCAACTTCAGCGTTGTTAGCCAGATGCAGTAGTTTCAAGCTTCCAGTATACCTTCAACATAGGCAACAAACCTTTGACTTTTGAACCTTCTCTTAAGGCACACAGAATTAAGTGTATTTCCTGTTGTAACTAATGGATGTCACTGCAAATCTGCCTGTTTTAAAGATTGGTAGCAGAAGAAGAACCTATAGCAGAAGTGCTTTCTTAATTCTAACCACAAAGTTTGGCCTCAAAAGTGTTACTTTTTAACAGAAGTATAAGTATTGGCCACATTTTGCAATAATTATTATGTGTTTATGATAAATGGACTGAATTTGTATAGTGTTTCTTAAGTGCTGTCCTCTAGATCCACATCAGAATCAGGTTAATTGGCGAGGATTGTGGAATTTGACTTAGGTTTCTGCTCACAGCATACAGGCAAGTTTAAAAGAAACAGCATGTACATGTATGTGTATGTTCAGCCATTTTTAAAATATAAAGAAAAGAAAAAAAGGCAGGTTGTGATAGTGCAAATATGCTTATTTTGTTTCACGGGAGTAGCTGACTACTCAGCCAGTAAGGTGTTCATTGTGTTTATCAGAGAGACAGCCTAAAGGAAAAAACTGTTCCTGTGGCTCCTGCTTTTTGCAAATAGTGCTGTTTAGCGCCGATTTAAAAGTAAAAGTCTATTGTCCAGGATGTGTGGGGTCTGCAAAGATCTTAGCTGCCCTTTTCCTGACTGTAGACCTGTACAAGTCCTGGATGGAGGGAATGTTAGTCCTGGTGATCCTCTCTACAGAACTAATTGTTTGTTGCAGTCTGGACCTGTACACCTCAACACATACGTCGATTCACAGATCGGTAGGTAAATGCCCAGGGGCACAAAGGGAATCTAGAATCAAACCCAATATTCAGATTATGAGACAACTACTCTATCCACTGTGTTTATATACGGGCATGCATAGCTTACTAAAAACAAACTGTTCAGTGTTTTTTTTTATATTGCCAATAACAAGACACCTGCCTTTTTAAACCAGATTTTCCTCATCCCCTGGTTCTGTCTACTGTGGGATAACACATGGGTTCATTTTCGGACCATTTGTATATGCTCCCACCTGTAAAAATTTCAAAATGTACAAGGTTTTATTTCATTTAAAAGAGATGCTGTTGAGTCCCTACAGCCTCTTTATTTGCATTAAAGACACAACGTTAAGCATGGCGAATAACTTCCGCAAACTAAATAGTGACAAAACTGAAGTTTATTTTAGGCCTTGTTCGTTTAAATAGCAGCCTTACTCTGCATGGGCCTGAACAGTCGTCTTTGTCTTTAATTGGTTCACTGCATGTCATATTTCCCATTCAAACCCTCCTTGGGGTTTAAAGGATCCCTTCTGCCTTGACAAAGACTGTGAGTAATGAACAGCACCAGAACTGGGCTTCAGAACAGTCAAAAACTGGACCGGGCCGTCTGTGGGCTCCAGCTCTACTCTGTGGAGATCCAACAGGAGAGTCCACAAATTGCCTTTGCCTGGCTGGCTAAGTCGTACTGTAATATCTTCTCCAGAGTCATGGAGAAAAAAAAGCCTCAAACACCATATGAAAGAGGCTATAGAAAAAGTAGGATGTTTTACCTCATAACTGAAATATTACTCTGAGGTACAACAAACACAATAATATAAGTGTTAACTGTGAAAGAAATCAATGATTTAATTTAATTTAATGATTACAACAATAGCTAGGTGGGGGCTAACAACAGACCCCCAGGGGCAAAAGTTACAAATTGGTATATAACAAAGCGGATTCCTTATCAGCAGCAATCTCATTTTAAAACTCTACTAGTAAAGCTATTAATACCTGTCTGGCCTTGTTGTGGGTAGATGATTCAAACACTAAGTGATTTTCCAGAAAACTAAACATCTTAGGGCATGTTTCTTTTCTCACACAATGCTCTAAATCCACTAAACACTGGTTCAGGGTCCACATGTTGCATGATGAATTAGAATGGCATCAAAATCCCCCACAGTATATAGAGTCTTTCCCTTGTGTTATGTCTAATGTGGTGGGTGAGAGGTAAATAAAAAAAACACCAAGACAGTCCTCAGGCATCAGCACCAAGCAGTCGGTGAGAGATGGAGGGTAAATATTTCCACTGGCTACTTGGGGAGCCAAGGAGTAGGGGAAACAATCTCTCTTCTTTTGCTGTTAATGTTTATGTTTGCTTTCTGTTGGCTGTCATCTGCTAGACGTTTACCACTGAAGAGATATCATGTTTGTGATATATTGTTTAATAATATACTAAATAAGATGCTAATATTTAGTTTTCCTTTATTTTAACTATGATACAGTTGCATTAGTAGCACTTCATCCAATGATACGTGTTCAGAAAGGTTCACAGTTAGGAATACAATGGTGAGGTAATGTAAGGGTTGTGGTTATTGTGCAGGCGTATGTGTGATTGAGAAAGAGGGAGGGAAGTCTCTGAGTCACTTTCAGATATTTGTATACAGATGGTTATCCCACAAGTGTAAACCTAAAGCCACAAAAAACACCGCTCTGAAGAGCAATTAAAGAGACGTTCCCAAGCTGCGGGATTCTGCTGAGAAAATGCTTTCTGTTTTTCCTCCCTACATCCCTTTGTTACCCTTATTGGCAACACGTCATGGTGGTGAGCTTAGGCACAGAGAAATCAGCTGGTGACAGAAATTTTAAAGTCAGAGAAAGCACAGAGATGTAGGAAACTATATAAAAGAAAAGTGTTTGCTATGACATATCGAAACACATCTGCAGTTGATTCCAGCTGTGACAGAGTGAGAGAGAGAAAAATCCTTTCAGTACATAACAGGAAGGCTGGATGGTAAACGGCTTTGTTGCTCTACTTTATGCTTTTCAAAGTTCAACTTCTGTCGGTCATGCAGCTTTTTTGGATCTGGAAATGTTGGCACCCTTTTGGAAATCTTAGCGTTAAGGTAAGGATCTAAATTGCATGCCTGTGCAATTTTTCTAATTCATAATTTACTTTTAAAAGACGTGACATGGGTTGACTTACACACAGGTGGACCTTGTCAACATGTTTACTAACTTTTCTTTTAAGTGACTAGCAATGATTCTAGAGACTTTTGTGGTATTGCTAGAAACATCTGTAGACTTGTGAAAACATGTATCTTTTTTACTAAGAATACAATTTCAAATAAAATAAAAGTATAAATATATTCATTGTTTTACTGTAACTTGCTCCAGGTTCCTAGGTAAAAGGAAATAAAAAAGATAGAGAAAATGTCATGTTTCATGGAGGTTTACTGCTTTTCAAGTGCATTGACCAATGTAAACATGAATATAATTTTGTCCATAGCTGGACACAGCTAACAACAGTTTAAGATGTTATCTCTGTATGACCTTTCACAGCAGGAAGGTAAGAAAAAATATTTTCATTGCAGTTATTCTTAAAATCAGAGACATCTATCTAAATAGCGTATAGCTAAAAAATTGAAAAATGGACACTGCTCACAAAATTCTAATTGATGCATGTCGAGTTTACACAAGAGCCACGTGACAGTTTCATAGGTATAATTTTAAACATAGCTTCCTATATATTGTTTTTTTAGGAAGACGTTTTGTCTTTGTCACAACATAAAATTCTAAAAACGCTTCAGAAAAATACATAGTTGTGGGTTTTGTGTTGACCTTAACTGTATACAGTACCAGTGAAATTTTAGTGTCAAAGTGGGTGGCACATTTGCAATCTGCAATGTGTATTCTCATTCTGAGTAAACTCCCAAGGCAGCTTGAGAATGGCAAGAGAACCTCAGCCAAACATGAACAAAAGCACAAACATTAAAAAAGGGAAGAAAAAAAAATCGTTGGAAATGCCTGTATTGCATTTCATCTTCATGGAACAATATTTGCCTGTATACATCACCACGATTCAGGTAAAAATGCATAATTCATGTTATTCATCAAAAAAGAAATAGACGATCAGATCAAGGCTGATGCCAAGTTGCAGCCATTATGGATATAATGCATCTCAAAGCTGTATTATTAAGTCATGCAGCAGATGTTTCTGTCACAGAAGTGTGTGAGTTTCCAGTTTGGTCCTGCTGAAAATGAAGCCCGTGACCCCATCTGACTCTTTACTCGCTCGTTCAGCAATGCAGAACCACAGAAAGTGCAAGATAAACAGCAGACTGTTTATTCTGTTGATAAACTCTAGAAGGACTTAACTCAGAACCACAGAAACTGACCTCTCTGCCTTGACAAGCTGATACAGACACCATTAAAGACATTAATTTTCACAATCCTTCTGAGATATGTTTAAAGTAGACAAGTAAAACCTTCTTGAAAAAGGAGCCAAGGTGGACAGATGAGTTGCCAGACTCCAAAACCAACCAATCACAATCACTCTACTATGTAATCTAGCCTGAAAATATTACAGATAATTAAACTCCAGAAAGAGTCCACAGTGAAATAGTTGAGAAAACATACTTGACTGTTCGAATCATAGTCATCTAAAAAAAAAGCTCTGCTCCTCTAAGCAGCTGATAAGAGGAACCATAAGTTGTTTGTACAGAGGGCCTAGTCAGTTTTCACTGTACCAACTAGATATCCATATGGTTCATGTTAGAAACCGTCCTTCTTGCACGCCCCATCGCTCCACCAAAAAAAAAAAAAAAAAAAGTAAACTCTCTGTGGTTTTATGCAGACCAAAGGCTGACACCGAGGCCAGCGGACTGCTGAGCTGGAGCGTGCAGGCGCTGTTGAAAAAGTATAGAGTAACAATGCGAAAAACGTCTGTATCCCTCAGTGCAGCAGAAAAGCAGAAGCTGTGGATGCAAGTAAAGCCGACATCAGATATGCCTAACTATTGTGGTCAGGCGCTTAAATGTGACCCTGGGTTCTCCATTTTTAGTGTTTGGGCATACAGACATCACTGGGCTGCTATAAATACTTTTTATGACAAAGGAAAAATGTAAAATTTAGTCAGAATCTGTTTTTTAGAAAGCCTAACAAAGTTAAAGCCTCCTGAACTTCTTACATTGTCTTTTTAAAGTATTAAACAGTGTCTATAGAGGTTTAGCTGGTCTGTGGGTCTGGTTTTTCATTATTTTTAATGGTTTCTACTTTTGATTTCCTGAAATCAGTCCTGACATGCATCTTGAGGACAGATGCACCGATCAGCCTTTTCCTAGCCAACTCCCGGCTGATTTTTCTTTAAATCTGCTCTGCCAATTCCAGCTTTTCAATAAAATAAAAAGAAAAATGTGTTGTTTCTTTGATAGAGGTGGTAGTTTTGAATCCAACAGAAGATGAAAGAATTGCAAGATCATCGCCATTTATGATTTAAAGTCCCTAACATTTATCTGATTTTCTGACACAAAACAGTAACCAAAGTAAATGTGTTTTTAGACTGAAAGAGGTGGGATTTATTAGTTTTAATGCATCTAATGAATAGCAGGGAAAAAAGGGTTCCAATTTTTCGGTATTCGACCTGAGGATCACTCATCCGATCAAGTGAAAATTTTCCGATTCCGATCTACGGCCAAATTTTTGGTGCACCTTTACTTTCCAGGAAACGTATTCAATAAAGTTTTGACCCACCGATGTGTGGTCACTGAAAGCTGCCAATGCTGGGTAATAAGTAACACACATATTGGTATTAAATATTTCTATTGAGCCTAATAACCTTGTATGGTAGCCAACATACTCATTTATACATTTATTTTTCATTGAGGTCTCAGTAAAATAGGAATCATATCCTTCCTTATGATAGCAGCCTGAGCTCAGTAATAATGTTTTTTTGCATCACTATGATCCACTAATCTTGAGTTGCTTTTATAGCCCCTCTACTACATTGTGGCTTTGCATAGCAGCCTGGACAGCTGCCAGCTCTGCATGCAAAGTGAGGATGCACCCCTATAAGGAAACATCTGACGCCCCCACCCACCTAACAAGAGTTTATTTCAACCATCGATTTCAATAGAAAATTTCAACAGCAAATTCAGTGTTGAGATGAATAAAGGGTGTCACTTACATTCATGGGACTCAGTCTGGCTCTGGATGTGAGCTCTGGTTATAACCTGATTAGTATGCAAACGGGTTTCCAATCTCCCCTCTAGACGAAAGCCAATCTGCCAGGACAAAATCTTGAATGGAGGAAGCTTTTTAATGGTTGTTTTTATAACACTCACAAAAAAAAAACAAGTGTGCCAATTCCACTGACTGCCTAATCCGGGCAAACAGCAGTAGGTTAGGTTACTCCACCAGTGAAGCCTCTTTCTCTATCAGGTGAGCACGCTTGGATCAGCTGGTAAGCTCTATCTCTTCTTGCTCTGCAGCAAAATATGAAAAAAAGAGATCCTTTTGCGCAGCTCAAACCGGAATCTTACCGCCTATCTTAAAGGTTTTTATTTCACCCTTCTCTCCTTCTCTCAGCATCCAGTCCCTCAAAGCCGCTTCAAGGAGCTGTGCACCTCTCGAGCTGAAAGCCGACTCCTCCGTCACCAGGCCCAGCCCCCTATACTCCTCTCCGTCCCCTCCTCCGCCACATCCTCCCCTCGTTTACCGACCGCTAATTTATTCGGGTAGCCACACACACAAAAGGGGGGAGCAGAGGAGAGGGAGGCAAGAGGCAGGCTGTTGAATACAGTGGAGAGATGAGAGAGCAGACTTTGGTGCCCCCCAGCTCCATTCAGTGGAAGTAGTCTTTGTGGAGACAAAGGACTGAGCCTGCACTTCTAAAGGAGCTGCAGCTCCCTATGAATTGTTAAAATTAGTTGTCAGCCTTTTTATGTTACAGAATGACAAGATTTTTGGATGTGTAGCCTTCTGAACAGAAGCTTTTAACTAATTTGTGACTACTCCCATATTGGCATGTGATTGTTTCTACCAGCTTTGCATTTCAGGCCAATCTTATTTGCGAAATAGCAAAAGCTCAGTCAGGTTGGATGAAGACCATCTGTGAATAGCAGTTTTCAAATCTTGCCTGAAATTCTTTACTTGATTTTGGCCTGTACTTTTATTAGGCCATCAATGTGCCTCAATCAAAATTATTCCAGCAAGCTGTTGCCACCACCATGTTTCACTGTGATGATGGTATGTTCAGAGTGATGTGCAGTGTTAGTTTTCCACCACATCTTGTGTTTTGTATGAAGGTCAGAAAGTTTAGTTTTAGTGTCGCCTGACCAGAGCACCTTCTTTTTAACCGTTGCTGTGTTTCCTAAATGGCTTGTGGCAAACTGTAAATGGGTATATCTAAAGTATATCTAAAGTACTGATGAGAAATTCTTCCACCTGAGCTTTCGATCTCTCGCTACCATGGGTCTCTTAGCTGTTTCTAAAATAAATGTTATCCTAACAGTTTATTTGCAGGTTTGCAGTTTTGCCATACTCCTTCCATTTTCCGAAACGTTGAAAGCTAAGGATATTTTTCTTTACAAACTATGTCTCCTTTATGATGCTTTTTTTCACAAATGGCCTCTAATGAACCCTTGAGGCATTTACAGAATAGTTGTTTCTATACTGAGATTAAACACACAGGAAGAGTTTGTTTTCAAATTAATTGACTTCTGAAGGCATTTGGTTGCACTAAATTGCACTAATTTAGAGGTATTACAGAAAAGGAGGCTGAATACAAAGGCATACCACACTTTTCAGATTTTTATTTGCAAAAGCATAGACAATTATATATCCCTTTTCTTCTACTTCACATTAATAAGTTGCTTTGTGTTGGTCTATCACATGAAAATTCTAACAAAATACATAAAGGTTTGCAATAAAAATGTGACAAAATGTAAAAATATCCAAGTTGTCTGAATACTTTTGTGAGCCACCGTGTCTAAAAGCCCCTAAGACAACTACATCCAAATACCAGTATAGAGATCATTAAGACCTAATATAGTTATGGTTTACTATAGTTTCAAATTGCCTAGATATATAAGATTAAGAACCTGTAAGAAGAGACAGCAGATCAGCCAAGGCTGAGCTCTAAACAGAGACACACATTATTTAGACTGCTAGCATCAGCAGGATGGGAGTCATTCATCACCCCAGATTTTAGGTCAAGCCTCTAACTGCATCACTGAGGCTGAACGAGGGAGAAGAAGAGGAGGAGGGAGACACCATGTGCAGGATGTAAGCACTGGGTGTAGGTCTGAAGATGGGTGATCGAGGCGTGGGATAACAACAGCAATCAATCCATTCTTTCTTTTTTTAGGAGATGTTCCACCAGATGATGTGTTGCAGGCAATGTGGAGAACCTGTGGATTTACATCTTTAACCCCTCAACACTGGCCATGACATGACACCAAGACACCAAATTTATTAACCACTTAACTCCATGTGAGGCCTAGTTTTTCCCCGCACCAGTATAAGTTTTTACGGTTTAAGAAGGTCTCTCCTATGCAAGACGAAAAAAGAAAATTTATAAGATGATGTTGGAAATGATCTATTTTGTAGTTACACAAGGTTTTAAAACTTGGCTTGAACATATATATATATATATATATATATATATATATATATATATATATATATATATATATATATATATATATAATATATATATATATATATATATATATTATACACATACATACATACATACACATATAATATATATATACACATACATACATACATACATATATATATATATATATATACACATACATACATACATACATATATATATATATATATATATACACATACATACATACATACATATATATATATATATATATATATATATACACATCATACATACATACATACATACATATATATATATATATATACACATACATACATACATATATATATACACATACATACATACATACATACATACATACATACATACAATATATATATATACACATACATACATACATACATACATATATATATATATACACATACATACATACATACATACATACATACATATATATATATATACACATACATACATACATACATATATATATATACATATATATATATATATATATATATATATATATATACACATACATACATACATACATCATATATATATATATATATATATATATATATATATATATATATATATATATATATATACACATACATACATACATACATACATACATACATACATACATACATACATACATACATACATATACATATATATATATATATATATATTAATATATATATATACATACATACATATATATACATATGTATATATACTGTATATGTAGACTACCGGTCAAAAAAATAAAGGGAACACTCAAATAAAACATCCTAGATCTGAATGAATGAAATATTCTCATTGAATACTTTGTTCTGTACAAAGTTGAATGTGCTGACAACAAAATCACACAAAAATCATCATTGGAAATCAAATTTATTAACCAATGGATGGCCTGGATTTGGAGTCACACACAAAATTAAAGTGGAAAAACACACTACAGGCTGATCCAACTTTGATGTAATGGAGTTTAAACGAAAATTCAGCATGGAAGACTCACCACCCGTGCCACGTCCAATCACTCCTCACTTGCTGCTCCAATTAAAGGCAGGTCCGCACTTCTCCTTGGCCAATCATCTCCCAGGGCATCGCTTTTAAAGACCTTCTGCATGGAAGACACTGCTCTTCAGCTGAGCTTCGACCCTCCTCCACCCCTTCTCCACCATAGGCTCCCAACTCCTTCCAAATATACCAAGGCCTACGCCACCACCAGGATCGGATCCCAGGGGGGAAGACGTACCTAATCATAATCCTAAGATGTTTATTCAAACCCACTTCATCCTCAGCGTTTACGTCTTCCTCCGGGGGTCCGAGCACCAAAGAAATAATCTTTAATTAATAAACTCTATAACCGTCATCTTGTTGTTTCTCCATTATGTTAGTCTTTCCAGGTTGAAATGTCCTTAAAACAAGTCAAAATGAGGTTCAGTATTGAGTGTGGCCTCCACGTGCCTGTATGACCTCCCTACAACACCTGGGCATGCTCTTGATGAGACGGCGGATGGTCTCCTGAGGAATCTCCTCCCAGACCTGGACTAAAGCATCCACCAACTCCTGGACAGTCTGTGGTGCAACGTGAAGTTGGTGGATGGAGCGAGACAGGATGTCCCAGATGTGCTCAATCGGATTCAGGTCTGGGGAACGGGCGGGCCAGTCCATAGCTTCAATGTCTTCATCTTGCAGGAACTGCTGACACACTCCAGCCACATGAGGTCTAGCACTGTCCTGCATTAGGAGGAACCCAGGGCCAACCGCACCAGCATATGGTCTCACAAAGGGTCTGAGGATCTCATCTCGGTACCTAATGGCAGTCAGGCTACATCTGGCGAGCACATGGAGGGCCATGCGGCCCTCCAAAGAAATCCCACCCCACACCATTACTGACCCACTGCCAAACTGGTCATGCTGAAGGATGTTGCAGGCAGCAGATTGCTCTCCACGATGTCTCCAGACTCTGTCACGTCTGTCACATGTGCTCAGTGTGAACCTGCTTTCATCTGTGACACACAGGCACAGGGCGCCAGTGGGGAATTTGCCAATCCTCGTGTTCTCTGGCAAATGCCAAGCGTCCTAAACTGTGTTGGGCTGTGAGCACAACCCCAATTTGTGGACGTTGCGCCCTCATACCATCCTCATGGAGTCGGTTTCTAACCGTTTGTGCAGACACATGCACATTTGTGGCCTACTCGAGGTCATTTTGCAGGGCTCTGGCAGTGCTCCTCCTGCTCCTCCTTGAACAAAGGCAGAGGTAGTGGTCTTGCTGCTGGGTTGTTGCCCTCCTTCGGCCTCCTCCCCGTCTCCTGGTGTACTGGCCTGCCTCCTGGTAGCGCCTCCAGGCTCTGGACACTACGCTGACAGACACAGCAAACCTTGCCACAGCTCGCATTGATGTGCCATCCTGGATGAGGTGCACTACCTGAGCCACTTGTGTGGGTTGTAGAGTCCGTCTCATGCTACCACGAGTGTGAAAGCACCACCAACATTCAAAAGTGACCAAAACATCAGCCAGAAAGCATAGGTACTGAGAAGTGGTCTGTGGACCCCACCTGCAGAACCGCTCCTTTATTGAGTGTTTCTTGCTAATCGCCAAAGATTTCCCCTGTCTATTCCATTTGCACAACAGCATGTGAAATTGATTGTCAATTAGTGTTGCTTCCTAAGTGGACAGTTTGATTTCACAGAAGTTTGATTTACTTAGAGTTATATTGTGTTTTTTAAGTGTTCCCTTTATTTTTTTGAGCAGTGTATATATCTATATATATATATATATAGATATATACATATATACAGTATATGCATATGCAAATATGGAATTGTATAGCAACCCCAAATTGCAAAAAAACTTTAGATATGTTTTATATTTTAGATTCCTTGAAGTAGCCTCCCCTTGCAGTGATGACTGAAATATTAACCTTTGGCTGTCTCTCAATGAACCTCTAGGAAGTTCTTTCAAGAAAGAAAACTATTTCAGGTGACCACCTCAAGAAGCTCATGGAAAGAATGCTAAGAGATCAAGCAATAATCAGAGCAAAGGGTGGGTATTTTGAATGAACTAAAGTATAAAAGGCTATTTCATGCTTTTTGCTTAGTACTTAGTAATTCCATGTGTGTTCATTCATAGTTTTGTTGCCTTTGGTAAGAATCTACAATGTAAATAGTCATGAAAATAAAGAGAGCGTATCTAAAACTGTTGACTGGTAGTGTATATATATATATATATATATATATATATATATATATATATATATAATTTTTTCATTAGCTACCAAGCTATCCATTCAGTTTTTGTAGCTGTGCAACACATTTTATCTTGTTGGTAAATTTAAATGTCTTATTCAGGTCGATAAGAACTACTGTTGCATTACGACACCCCCTGCATATGAAACTCTAAATGCTAAATACATTTATTTTATAATATTGCCTTGTCGTTGTTGCTATGAGTTATGATGAGAAGAATTAACTGGCTCTTCCTACAGGCTCTGGATTTTTTAAGGCTCCAGGTTGAAATAAGAAAAAAAAATCCTAAAACTTTTATGTCTTTTAGGTGTGTAAATGTATGCATGTGTTTGTGTAAATTTGTTCAAGATCACCCTGTTGTGTGTTTGCCGCAGAGAGACAGCAACACAGCTTTAACTGAGAACAGATGGCTGATGAATGAAACTATTGGTGTGGCTCCCCATGATGGAGGAGATCAGTGCAGGATTTATGTCATGACTACACACATCTCTATATGTAACCTCTTTCTGTCTTCCTGTCATATACAGATGCATACAGTACATTCACACACACAGAGACATTTATAATGAAGGATGATTTACTCTGGCTCCTGTTTAAACTCTATTTATTAGTTCCTCCCTCTAACCTCATAAATTGACAGTCTGACCATTATTACCCAACTTTACATTAAAAAACACTTCTGATTTAAAATATGTCAAGTTCTATATAAGACTTGAAGTTATTACAAGTCTATACATTTTTAACAAAACTAACTAAACAAGCAGTTATACCATAAATTATCAGAAGCCTAATAGAAATAAATAAATCAGTCCCCCACAACGGGTCAAGACGTTCAGTACCAAGATTAGTGATGCTGGACATATCTCATTGTTTGATCACTGTTTACACAAAACAAAAATAATTGTGCCATGGTGGTTGGAGCCGTGCTAAAATCTGTGAGCACATTTAGAAATGCATCGTTAAGATCTAATGGAGGGTCCTGTCTATACTGGCTGAACTTGCTGGCTGACTTTCCTTCCTAAGCAAACACTCTTCTACAGTTGACTGCAACACTGATGAAATGAACAAAAGCAGTGAAATGGGAGAAAACTAAATGTTTGCCAGTTCAGTGAACTGAAGGAAATGTTGAAATGCATCATTATAAGAAGTGCATGAGAAATTTCTTTTGACAAGAAGTTTCTTAAAATGCACTTACAATGGACACAGGTTAATACTTTTTATTCTCAGTGAAGTTCATCGGTGCAGAACAAGACCTTTTTTCAGGCCTATTCCTGATTTTCGTCTGGCTCAGCTAACAATTACTGTTATATGTCTTTAACCTTTCAACATTCAGAAAACTAACACTTCATATTACCCAAAACACACTATACCTACTCTGAAACATGGTGGCAAAAGTGTCATGCTGGGGGAAATCATTTCTTCATTAGAGACAAGGAATCTGGTCTGGTATTTGTGGTTGTTTCTTTTTCATAATCTTCTCCTCTCCCACAGATGCCTCGTGGAAGAAACAGAAACCAGTCAAGCTCAGAACCAGAAATCATTGTTTTCAGTAACATCCTTTTTTTACTTATTTCATCTGCTTCTTGAGAGTTTTCATACATGTTGGTCAGTAAGCTGCCAAAAACCATAACAAATTGATTGATGCAGTTTAATTATGTGTTCCATTTGTTCTCAGAAGTTGACATTTCCAAGTTTGTTGTTGGAAAAATTACCAGAGAAGTCGGGAAGGTTGAAGGCTTCTCAAAAATTCTAAATGTCGGCCATGCATATAAAACTTGGCCACAGAAGCAGGTGAAAATAGTTTTTCTTTACAATGTTGCATCTCATTAAATTTTTTGTGCGCTCACTATTATATAAACTACTTTGTATAGTAGTACATAATGGAACGAAATGTTAGTTTCTAGATTTTCTAATTTGGTAGAGATTTACAGGCAAAGACTTACAGCTGTAATTACAGTAAAAGGTGAGTCTATAAAGAATTCAGGGGAGTTCAACAGAGATGTATATTGTATATTTACTGCTCATTTATACATTCACATTAATGTACCTTTGCACAGTCCTGTTGGTCTTGGTAATAAATCTGACCCACACTATCAGCTGTGACACCATTTGTTTGCATTTTCTTTTTTATGTGCAATAAATTTAATGCGCAGAAAGACTCAACTAAAACTGTAGCTCTGTCTCGAGCACTACTGACAAAACTAGGATGCAGAAAAGAATAAAGGCATTTTTGAGTCTTATTTACATTTCTGGACATGTCATAATTTTGTCTTGGCTTTCCATGTGCTAATGATGAAAACAGTTTGAACTGGTTTAAAACTTTTTGATTGGTAATGTTTTCTAATATTGTTGCTGACTCTCAGAACAGTCCAGTGTAACCCTGAGTCTATTTAAGTGTCGGCCCCAGCTATCAGATCCACCTTTTCCTGTGTGGCAGGATGAGATGAGGTCACAGCTTTGCTGTGTGACTTTGTGTCAAAAGAGGAAAAAGGGGGTGGTTTGGTTGGACCTTCCTTTCTCATGACCAAAATATCACTAAAAAACCTGAATGAAGACCTAATTCAAAGATACTTTCTATAGCACTGTAAATCTGCTACCTGACTCTTACAACCGAGTAGGACCCTCCCTGTAATTATGTGATGTTTGAAAACCATTTCTTGAAGGTTTTCTGTTTTTATAGCTAAGCTGATGAGTCACAGCTGACCACATTAGCAGAAGCACCGGATGCTCTTCTCTTATATCAGATATCAGTACCATGACATCCTACTTTATATTTTGCAGATAGAGTTCTTACTCTTTAGTTTCCATCCATCTATCCATCCATCCATCCATCCATCCATCCATCCCTATCTTCACATATCACTGCAGGGTCTTGTAGGTCAATCTCCAGGGGCCATTGGGTGAGATGCAAGGTACACCTTGGACAGGTTGCTGTTCCATCACAGGACAAACAACCACACATGCAAACACTATAATGTATGATCAAGTAATCTAACGGCCATGTTTGTGGACTGCAGGAGGATGCCAGAGTACCTAGAGAGAAACCATGCCACTCCATGCCACTGAAAAAACCCAAAAGATCAGAGGGGCAGTCAGCACATCCGCATCAACTCCAGTACCAAAGTTGTCTCCAGCTAGAACTGATTTTGAAAAAAATTCCCATTTTGCCCGTAAAAACATCTGATTTAACTTAAATAATAAACACGTCCCTTTTGTCAGGTGTTTTTGTCAGGCCCTGAAAACAGCAATTATCAAACCTCTATTCAAAAAGAGCAACTTGGACAACCTGCTACTACAGAACTACAGGCCTATCTCAAACCTCCCCTTCATCAGCAAGACAATTGAAAAAGCTGTGTTTCAGCAGTTAAACCACTTCCTAACAATGACCAAACGCTTCGATGTCTTCCAGTCAGGCTTCCTGCTCACCACAGTACAGAGACTGCTCTTGTCAAAGGGTTTTCAATGAAAATCCCTATAAAAGCAGACTGTGGAAGAACCCCATGCTGGTATTATTGGACCCTTAGTGCAGCATTAAAACCTGTTGATCCTCCATTTTTTAAGCGCCTGGAAAACTTGGGGCGGCCTTTCTGGTACAGCACTCAATTGGGTTTAAAACCTACTTGAAGGGCAGGGACTTTTTGTGTCAGTAGGTAACTTTACATCAGTGACCACAAAAATCACATGTGGCTTCCCCAAGGATCCATCTTAGGACCCCCCCCTATTCAATATCTACATGCTCCCCCTAACTCAGATTTTTTAATAAACAACAACGTAAGTTATCATAACTATGCAGACGACACACAGCTATATACGTTACGATGTCACCTGGGGAATATGAAGCCATTCAAGCGCTGGGTAAATGCTTAGAAGAAATCAATGCATGGATGGGCCAAAATTTTCTTCAGCTGAATCAAAACAAAACTGAAGTAATAATCTTTGGACAAAGGAAGAGCATTTAAAAGTTAGCACACAGCTTCAGTTAATACAGCTAGAAACCACCAGTCAGGCTCGAAACCTGGGTGTAGTGATGGACTCAGACCTGAACCTTCTGAGGCACATAAAGACAGTAACAAGGTCGGCCTTCTATCACCTAAAGAACATCTCCAGGATTAAAGGACTAATGTCTCAGCAGGACCTTGAAAAACTAATTCATGCGTTCATCTTTAGTAGAATTGATTACTGCAACGGTGTCTTCACAGGTCTGCCTAAAAAGTTGATCAGACAGCTGCAGTTGATCCAGAACGCTGCTGCCCGCATCCTAGAACTAAGAAAGTGGAGCACATCAGCCCTGTTCTAAAGTCCCTACACTGGCGTCCTGTAGCTGAGAGAATAGAATTTAAAATACTTCTGTTAGTCTATAAATCACTGAATGGCTTAGCACCAAAATACATTACAGACATGTTGTCAGTGCATCAACCACCCAGACCTCTCAAATCTACTCTGCATACCCAGAACCAAAACCAAACATGGAGAAGCAGCTTTTAGTTCTTATGCTCCACTAATCTGGAATAAACTCCCAGAAAACTGTAAAAGCACCGAAACCCTAAGTTGCTTTAAATCAAGATTAAAACTTATTTATTTAGAGTGGCCTTTGAATGTGTTATTAGTTAAGTTTTCAGTCCAATTTTCCTTTCGTTTTCTTATCCATCATTCTATTTTCTTTTTTTTTCTATTACCTCTGTTGTTTGATTTTCTGTATCATTGTAATATTTTTCCTTATGTACAGCGCCTTCAGTGCCTTGTTTCTGAAAAGCGCTATATAAATAAACTTGACTTGACTTGACTTGAAAGATCTCAGGCTTGGATTCGAACACAGGGGCCTCTTGCTGCAAGACAACAGTGCTAACAGCTGTGTCTCTGTGCAGCCCTTTTAGTGGCTTTCGCCAAAAACATTTTTAGTGGAACCAGGTACATTCATTAATTTATTCATCTTCAATAATGCTTATTCCATAGTGGGTCACGGAGGAGCTGGTGCCTATCTCCAGCAGTCTACGGGACAGAGGCAGGGTACACCCTGGACAGGTCGCCAATCCATTGCAGGGCAACACAGAGACATACAGGACAAACAACCATGTACACACTCATTCACACTTAAGGGCAATTTATAGAGACCAATTAATCAAACAGTGATGTTTTTAGACTGTGGGAGGAAGCTGAAGTACCCAGAGAGAACCCACGCATGCACGGGGAGAACTTGTAAACTCCTTGCAGAAAGCCAGGGTCTTCTTGCTGCAAGGCAACAGTGCTACCAACTGCACCACCATGCAGAAACCTGGTACATGTATGTACAGGTACATGTATTTTTAATTGATGCTGAATGATACATTTGTGACAAAAGAGCCAAAAGGTTCAGTGACAGAGATGGTAAAAATAAATATTATATAAGTTATATTTTAGAATATACACTATACAGCCAAATGTTTTGAAATGCTTGCTTTTTCACATGTACCATGTACATTAAGGGATGTCTTACATATAAAGACATCCCAGTCTTTATATGTAAGCTTCACCATAGAGGTATGTGAAGGCCACTCAAGTTTCTCCATGCCCTCCCTCATCTGCCCTTATAGTTATTGCTTCATATGCACTGGGGTACAGGAAGGGGCCATCCCTAAACTGCTCCCACATATACTCAGGCATGGTTGTCCAAAATGTCTTTGTATGGTGCAGCATTAAATTTTATTTTTTCTCCATCAAACTTTACTTTTCTGGACCGTTCTCCTGGCAGCAGACAAACCCTGACTCCTCCATTGCACTGCCAAACAAAGAGGTGCTATTCGTCACTCCAGAGAACACATCTGCTCTAGAGTCCAGTGGGGGCGTGATATACACCACTGCATCTGACGCTTTGTACTGCACCTGGTGAAATAAGGCTCGGATCTAGCTGTCAAGTGAAGTATCCCATGAAGGGCTCTGGATGTACTAACTATGCAAACGGTAGGTAACTCTGTACCTCAACATGCGTCGTTGATGTGGCCTACAGCTCTGCAGCTGAGTGGCTATATTTCCCAATTAGTTCCATTTTGTTATAATACCAACGAAGTGAACTGTGATAACATTTCATAAATGGACCCTTCCACAGGTGGCCTTCTTTCAGGGTGCCATGAGCGTGGCCCATTTTTCTGCCACAAATATTTGAAGAAACAGTATTAATGACAATGAAAACCTGAAATTATTTGGAGGGGTCTCTCAACAGTCAATTTTTCTGGCTTAGTTTAAATTAATATGCATCAGGTTTTGATGGTTTAGTTAAAGGAATCCTGGCTGAAATGTGTTTAAACCTTGTTTTACCTTCATGGAAGATATGTTCAAACAAATCTTCAAATCTTCTAATTCCAAAATAGTTTCTTTTTTGCACCCTGTCATCAGTCATTTTCTATACCGCTTCTTCCATAGTGGGTCAGGGGAAGCTGGTGCATATCTCCAGCAGTCTATGGGCGGGAGGCGGGGTACACCCTGGACAGGTTGCCAGTCCATTGCAGGGCAACACACAAACAACCATGCACACACTCAAGGGCAATATAGAGAGACCAATTAACCTAACAGGCATGTCTTTGGACTGTGGGAGGAAGCCAGAGTACCCAGTGAGAACCCACGCATGCACGGGGAGACCATGCAAACTCCATGCAGAAAGACCCCCGGCCGGGAGTCAAACCCAGAACCTTCTTACCGCAAGGCAACAGTGCTACCAACTGCCCCGTCGTGTGGCCAAATTTATAACTTTTCATTTTTCAAGTATGCCCCATTGTTATCGGTAACCACTGAAAATAGTTTAGTTTTCATCTATGCCTGCAGGATATCTTGGAAAGATTTTTTTAGGCCATTTAACTCCAAAGCCAGTCTATGTCTTGCAATACCTTTATGCAGTTGTATGTACTTTTAGAACTGCAGTGTTTATGTCACTAAAGCAGAATAAAGGCTAAACATTGAAAGCAAAATTATCTATATTTTTAGGACCTGGCACCATATTTCCTGTTACATGTTGCTTCCTCTAGGACGTTTTAACTGATTCAGTGATTTTTAAAAAGCACATTGTTTACATTAAAATTCTGCATTAACCTGTGCTGAACTATTTTGAGGAGTCAGGAAATAAAAAGATTAGAAAAAGAAGTAAAAGGACATTTTTATTTTGTGCTGTGCGACATTACTTACCAAATGCTTTGCATTATGAATTCCATAAAAAATGTCAATTTAAAAAAGCAGTTTTCAGAAATGTCATAAAATCCTCTTTTCACTCTTAAATGTCTGCTAAATCTAAGCTTGATGTGTCACTGAATTACATCATCTCCATAATATGCTTGAAGTTGGAAAAATGTATGAAGTTGTCTGTCTCTAAGTTAACTGTACTAACTTTTTTAAAACCCTGTGTCAGTGCATGGCTTGTTTCCATTTCTTCAAGCCACATTTGAATAAAGCCTCCAGGCTTCAGACTAACTCTTGCTAAGAATTTTATCCTCTCCATTCAAACATGATGTTCAAGACTTTCTCATACCGAGCTGTAATCTGTGACGAAGGGGTGAACAGGGACAAGAAGCAGTTGAGATTTTCTGCTGCAGCTGTTTTTGCCCCTTGCACTTTTACATGCAGGTCTGATAAAGGAGCAGTTCCTCTGACGAGCTTCCAGGTTTTGTACAATGAAGACAGATTACACCTCACAATCCATCTGTTTCTTGTCTTTGTCGATAACCTCTTATACACCTCGTTATAAATGTATTCTTCAAATAGTAACTTTCGGGTATTTTAATAGGATTTTGTAGGATAGTCAAACACAAACTAGAGTGTATTAGTTAAAGGCAATGACGTTTTCCTAGTTAAACAAAAAAAGATCTAAATAAGTGTGGGGTGTGCTTGTATTTGTTTAGTCAATAAAACCAACTTTTACTGAAGTTACAACTAGGATTTCTGCCAGCTTTGCATATCTATACACTGAAACTTTTGCCCAATTCGTCTTTTAAAAATAGTTAACGCTCATTCAGAGTAAAATGAGAGCATCTATGAATAGCAGTTTTCAGGTTATGACACAGACTTTCAGTTATAGGTGAAGACTCTGGATGGGTCAATCCAACACATACAGTTAGGATCTAAACCATCCTATTGTAGCTCTGGCTATATGTTCAGGATTGTTGTCCTGCTGGAAGGTCAACCCATGCTGAGTCTCAAGCCTTTTGCAGTCTTTAACATTTTCTCTTCCAGGATTGCTCTCTATTTAGGTCTATCCATCTTCCCATTGACTCCTATCAGCTTCCCTGTCCCTGCTGAAGAAAAGAATCCCCATAGCATGATGCTGCCATCACCACCATGATTAACTGCAGGAATCATGTGTTCAGGCTGATATGCAGTCCTCAACCCTATTATGTTTTACAATGGGGATGATTTGTTCCGAGCTTTGTGCACTGTTTGCTCAATACACAACATTTAGCATGGAGGCCAAAAAGTTCAGTGTTGTTCTGACCAGAGCACCTTTATTATGTTGACATCTTACCTCTGACTTGCTGAAAAAAAGAGATACTTTATCTCAATGTGAAACCCTTTAAAGGCTTTATACTGATGATGTGATGGTGGTAATTTGTTGCACTGGATTTTATTGAGGGATGTCAGAATAAATAAAGCTAAATACATGTAATGACCCATTGTTTTTGATTTTGATTTTTTAAAAACGGAAAAAAGTATTATATAATTTCACTTCACAGTTATGCACTTTGTGTTGGCCAATCATATAAAACCCCAATTTAAAAAAAAATTCTATATAAATATAAATTCTATAACTGTAATGTGACAACCTTTTCAAAAGGTTAAAATGTATGAACACTTTCCCAAGACTTTTTATTTCCCTGTCGTTATCTTCTGTTCTGATCATTATTTAGCTTCCAGTCTTTGCAGGACATCC
Organism: Crenichthys baileyi; assembly: GCA_036173005.1. Taxonomy (NCBI): domain Eukaryota; kingdom Metazoa; phylum Chordata; class Actinopteri; order Cyprinodontiformes; family Goodeidae; genus Crenichthys; species Crenichthys baileyi. The sequence goes on along the minus strand of JAHHUM010001467.1, from coordinate 746,748 downwards.
CATCAGCTGCAAACTTACAGATGACTCCCTCCACGTTTGCACCCTTGTTTCCCCCACGTCCTCACTACTCTGTCTCTGCATGACACCTCCTTTCCTCCCTCTTCCTGCTGCTATCAGAATGTTTTATTGTTTAAAAGCAAATCCACAAAGCAGATAGATACATTAACTCAGGATGGCCTCAATATGAGACCTAAAATTGTTTACACTAAGAGAAAACTATTTAACTGCTGGCTAACAGACATCCCATAAAACTTTGGCAATGATTAAAAGCGGGCGTAATGTATTGATAAGACTGAAATTAAATGCATGTTTTCCAGACACAATTTTGTTTGTCATGGTAAAGCAGCTGTGTTCATTCTATTAATGTCACATTGTAAATTTATTAGGTGTGTGATAGCTGGATCTCTGTGGGGTCCAAGATGAGTTTTTTTTTTTTATAGTGAAAGGAATAAAACAAGCAGAAATGTTCCTGTCACAAAATATCTTCTTGAAGTGTAAAATTAGTAGACAGCCAGACACAGCTGCTAGAATACTTTCTCCTTAAAACTCTCCTACTGGTTCACTACACAGCATGAAAACCTACTGAAAAGCTTTTCTGTCCAACAATGTGCTTTTCATGTAGGGGTCCAGCAAACAGGAAGAAACCAATGCTGAGAACTTCCCATATGAGCCAGCTCCTGTGCCCATAGCACAGGAGGTTCCTGCATGTGTGTGTGTGTGTAGATGTGTAAGAATGTGTAATGTTCATCCATTCTGCTTCCTTCCCTTCAGCCTTTTTAGCCTGCAGATCCATGGCATCGTGGGAAAGCGTGATTTGAACCTCAGCACACACTCATCAAGGACAGATTTAAGGGGTGTTGTGAGCCAGATGTGTTGCAGTGACATTTTAACAACACTGACTGTTAATGTCCTGGATTTATTGTCACTGATGAAGAAGCCTGAGGTAGTGGAATAATGAAAGTCATTACAAACAGGGCTCAAAGCTCATTTGTCACAATTTATATTTTACCTCACCTGGCCTTTCATTGCATATCGAGAAGGTTATAGACTTGGCTGTTCTCAATAGTCTGCCCCTTCCCACACACACAGCACACTCCCTTCCTTAATCTATTATTTTAAGTCCCCCCAAAATTGAATTTACTGCTTCATTGGACAACAGTTGCAGTTTTTCTCATGTGTGTACGTGTGTGGTGCATGTGTTCTAGGACATCTGAACCTTGGCTGAGGTCTCTGTGTCAGAAACTCCTGAGGAAGAGGAAGATGAGAAGGTCAAGTGCGTTGAGGAGATAAGTTGTTGGTCCCGCTGGCCTTCTGGATCAGCTGCTTCCTGTTTATTTCTGTGCGGAGAGTGTTGTCCCACGACTATAACAAGACATTCAACTTTGACTGCACCGGAACAGACACACATCCTGCGATGGATGTCACACTGTTCAGTGACTCTATGCATCTAATCCAAGAACAATTATGATCTGCCCACTACTCATACTGAGGGAAGCTTTATGTCACACCGGATCATGGTGCAGGAGAAAGTACCATTTTAAATCCAATTACAACAGTGGAAAGAAAACCTCCAGCAGAACAAGGCTCAGGATGTGTGGCCTAGTGGGGGGGTCAAAGGGGGCCACGGCCCCCTTGGAAAAACACTGGCCACCCCAGTGCAATATTTGTCCTTAAACCGTCTTGGTGCTGCCCTCTTTGGGTTGAACGGTGGCTGCTGCAGTTGAGTTTTCCAATTGGTTCAAATGGCACAGCTTGCTACATGTCAATGTCACAGCCCTGCGTTCGGGTACAAAACCACCTCCCTCAGACCCACGCCCCCGTAGTGAGTCAGAAGTTGGACTTGCGAGCACTGATCATAGCGTTTTTCGATCATATGCTTTACTTGAGATAATATAGATCTACACATAAAAGTAAGCTTTCTGAAAGTTTGTTACTTTCTGCTTTGAACGTTAGCCCATTTTAGCAATGATGCTGCCAACACAATTTTACCACTCAGAAACTGGAGCTGTTCTGTCCACCACTGCCTCGGCAGTGCTGGCTCCGGGCATCACCGAGTCGGAGTCTTGAACCAGCGGCTTGAACGGGTAAAGTTACAGCCGGCTGGGCTCCATAAGGCCTCCCTCATCGTCCGATGACGAGGGGGGTGAAAAATCTTCCACCTCAAAAGCTCTCTCCGGGGCAAAACTACCAGTGTCACCTCTTGACCACACCCCCACTTAACCCCTCCACACATGTCTATGCCCCTCAGTGTCTCTTGGCGCTGCCCACATTGGTGGCAGTTTTCAAAATTGGGAGGGGGTTATGCTTTTACACCGGGTTTAGTTACACTTTAAGTAATCAGTGAGAATAATCAGAAGCCAAGTTTGGAAGCAGTTGTAGCAATGTAGTATCTTTTAGAGTGTGCATCCACAAGACTGGTGAGTTGAGTATACTTTTCTATTCAAAGGCCTTTATTCAAATAAGGTCTATTAGATAGGCTTACAATACAGCATTTGGCAATAATATTCTATGTAATCTACTGATATGAGAAGTTGTGATTACAATGAATTAAAATCTGTGATTCATTTGTGTATTCTGTTTGGTAGAACCACAAACACCTGTACCTGCTTGAATCTGCTAATTAAAGAAATCGTAACGCATCACCTGGCCTGATTATCGACTTGTGGGTCAAACAGGCATTTAACCAGTGCGCGTGCTGTGATCACCACCATAGTAAACTGAGCATTAATCTTAGAATTTACCATTACAGTTAATGCATTCAGTTATGGTTTGATCCTTATTTATCAAACACTGTATGAGCATCTGAAAGGGGAAATTAAATATCTGGGCCCATCAGAGTCTCTTCAGGGATTTTTTTTTATGTCAAGGGCTTCTACACATAGTCTGTAAAACAATCTGAAATGTAAATTTGTAAGAACAAAACAAAAGAAAAATGAACTATAACATGTTTTTTTAGGTCCTATTAATAGTACAACATCACTGCATTTTTCAAACTCAGTCATTGGTTTTGATTTCGGTGTGCCACC
>JAHHUM010001466.1:735088-860271 GCA_036173005.1 Crenichthys baileyi | reverse complement strand
ATGTGGGTGGGCTGCAGTTTATCTTTTTGCCCGGATAAATCAACTTTCATTCCCCCAAGATTATTTCACATTAACTATGAGACAGTAAATATGGGTGATTAAATCGGAGAGGATGAGTTTCAGTTTTTCGTGGGAGATAAGATGTTTGTTTGAGCCTGATAATATAGAGTAACACTGGTCTGATAAAAACACAGGAACAGAGAGAGAGAGTAGAGAGAGAAGAGAGACAATAGCAAAATGTTAACACCAGAGAGGCTAGCCTTTTTTTTTTTTGGTGCTGATGCAATGGGTTTTCCAACTGCATCCACCTGACTGCTATGCTGCCATGAAGAAAACGTGAAAAGGCCCAAGTTTTCAGGGTCAATCCAGCAGGGATGTCAGCCCCTCACAGTAAGCCTGTAAGACCCATCATGCAGAGTTCCCTGCACTCCTAAAGTCCTTCATTTTCCAAAGATAAACAGGAACAATAATGTATCCAACATCAAAGGAGTCTGATGTCCAAGTATGCTCTATATTTGACAAACCTGTGAGTACACTGGGGGGAATGACAGTGTCAGCTGTCAGCAAGGACTGACAGGTAGACCCAATGTTGCATCTGGTTTCAAATGTGTAGCCTAAAAGTAAGGCAATATTTACTTGACTTCCTTTGTTTTAAATGCAACATTTTGAGAGTAAATGCAACAGTTGATCTGTAACATTGAAAAGTATACAGTATGTCTAAACAGAAAGGAAGCTCGCTAATGGATCACCTTAACAAACTCTTTCACATTCAAAACACATCAGTATCAAAGACATATTTGGACAAAACGTTCCCACATATCCTAGAGTTTCATAAATTGAGAGTGGAGCTGTGGGTGAATTTTGTATTAAAAAAAATTGAGACAAAAAAACGAGTCAATAAACTGTTAAGCAATCCCTATTATTCCTCCATCCTGTGATGCTCATAGTGAGTTCTGTTGATAACTTCCTGAGCAGCATTTTGACATGTAACCAAATGGTCTCTGTAGAGCAAATAACATCAGCTCCCACATCTTAAATGGGATTTTATCCTTTCACCAGTCCCAAGTAGGCATCTTCCGAAATGTTCTGTTTCCAAAGGACATGTGTGATTCTCACACCAGACAAAACATTTTCTTTAGAGATCAGCTTCTTTAAAAATACAGCTCATTTAATACCAGAACTTAATAATCAATCCTCCTGCAGGGCTGCCAAGAATAACGTAGATAGGATTGAAATTGATGTTGTAATCGCTAGTTGCAATAGTTTGTTACAATAATTATTTCATGAGATTATTACATTTTTGAAAGAATGAACAAGAATTAATTAGTAGTAATATGACATAACCAATTAACCTTTTGGACATTTGTTTCTGCCAGTTTGCAGGCTCAAAACTCTTCAAACTATCAGATAGACTGAAGTTGACACAGAGGACTATAACGCTATCCTTCAGTGGCTGTAGCTAAAGATTTCAGCAGTGATGCACAACTGCAGCAACCATAAACACGTCTACACATCCCCTTTAACTTCTGTGGGAAGACATAATTTCTAAAACTGCTCTTGCACACCAAGCAAAGGGACTCCCAGAAACAAATAGCTGCATGAAATCAAAACTACCGTTTACTTCCACGTACTGGCTGCACGGTTGAAATCCATTATGTGCTCGCAATGTGCATGACTGGAGAGGACAGAGGACAGAGAGAGCTTTGCAGAGAGATAAGCCATGGTGTCATGTCAACTTTGACAATTACTGCTTCCACAGAGGAAATGGGACTTTAATCAGGAGAGCTGTGTGTTGATCATCAGTGCTCAGTGTTCCACAGAGGATCATCAGTCAGTTAATCAAGTCGCTGACCCAAAAGCTTGTCAGGCGATGGTACTGGGAATGTATACTTTTAGTCAAATGCTCTCTTAGTTGGCTATTTTCCCAATCAGTGATTTTCAGTCTGAAAATGTATTTATTTTTATTATTTTTGATGCTATATTTTCTTATGTTAAAAATGCATTTGCATAACAACATTAGTGTTGTTCTTTTAGTAATGGCAGTAGCATGTAGAGTTCTTTGCAAAGTAATTAGACCCCTTAAACTTTTTTTGTCATGTTGCAGCCACAACCTTCACTGTATTTTGTTGGAATTGTATATAATAGACCTAGTCAAATTAGTACTTAATTGATATGAGCAGAGACAATGATACATTGTTTTCAACAGTTTTTCTGAAAGTCTGAAAGTGTGACGTACATTTCTATTTAGTCTCTTTTCAAAATATGTTGCAGTTACAGCTTTTACTGTACGTACTGTACTTCCAATGCTTCCTATCTTTTCACACCTAGAGCCTGAAATTATTCCAATTCCTCTTTGCAAAATATCTCAGGTTCAGTCACACTGCCTTACCTAACCTAACCTAACCTAACCTAACCTAACCTAACCTAACCTAACCTAACCCTACTTTAAAACACTCCTTAGTGCTGTTGTCTCTAATAAACCTCTGTGGTCTTTAAAAACAACTGAATTTATACTTAAATTAAACACAGAATTACTGATTAGTTATTTTTAAAGGTAATTGGATTCACATGGCTTTATGTGAGTAAAGTGGGTCAAACACAAATGTATGCCATACTTATCAGACAATTCTTTGAAAAATAAAAATCAGAAATCACATATTTTGAAAAGAAGCAGTTTATGTTTTCCAGTTGAGTGTAACCTGTAATTTAGCAGCTCTTTTGCCTGAGGAATAAAGTTCTGGCACAGACTTATTGTTCACAACTCAATGTAATTTTCTTGTAAACAGCAGATGATTGGGAAACAGACTGGAAGGGAGCAGTGCTGTCACCATTCATGAGGTCCAGATAGTGGATGAATTTACTGCCATGAGCAATGGGAGTGCCTTTAAACCAGCCTGTAGCCATGGTCTCTATAGTAATGACCTATTTAAACACAGTTTACTGCAGATCCAGGACACTCAGGTTTGGCAGTGAAGGTCTACATAGAATGATGTTTGCTCATCAAGCCTGATTATCAGATGTGTTGTTATAGAAACAAGGTTTGGTGAAAATAAACTACAATCTCTCACTTTTGTGCTGCATGCATAATTAAAGCCATAAACAAATGATCTTATGGTCCAACGAACAGACTTAGGCAAGAAAAGGCATATTTTATCTGCAGGTAAGTTTGGGGCATTCCCATTTACCAGCTGCCAATTAGCTGCCTTCTGTGCACTCTCTCCTGGTCAATTGGCTGCCTCATCAGCAGTTCACTCTATAGCCGATGCTACATAACTGGAAATTTAAAATCAACCACAGACTATTAAAGACTGAAAGACATTCATTATTTCATTTCCAGAAAGAAACATTTTCTTTTCCTCTGAAGCAACAGTGGCTGTGCACATTACAGTGTTCAAACTCTCAGCTCTGTATTATTCCTCCAGTTTGTGTTACCCATAACAAAGTCAAAGGTAACATGCATGCAGGAAATGGCGAGTTTTGACAACGACTTGGGTTGTATGATGATGCAACTGCTGTAGATCTGTTGTACAATGTGCCGATTTACCAAAAAACAGATTACAGAAGTCCCACAATACAGCAAACCAGATTCGTGAGGGCTTGTTTATTAATGTGCTGTGTTTCATTCTTTGACATTAACCTCATAGTTTTACTAAAATAATGTTTTCCTCAACATACCAGCATATACCTTGTTTTTAGAGAGAGATGTGTGAAACTTGTGCGCAGATCTTTGCTTGGACTGACATAAAGAGAAAAACTGAGAGGCATCATTCTTTGGTTGAATCTAATTCCCAGCTTGTGGATATGATGTGTCATGACTACAGCTCTGTGGATCCGAGAATACCCTGCTATCACTCATTCTTCAAATCAAGTGTGAAATGTGCTTTAAATCAGTTTTACCTCAAGCACTGATGTCATGATGACAGCTTCTAAATCCCATAAAACTGTCCGTCATGTTAGTTTACGATAAAAACAGCTAATTTGCTGAGTAACTATTCTAGATTTATTTATATGCTAACTTCTTAAAAACCATGCAAACAGCAGTTTGTTTGTGTTGCACAGTGTCTGGTCAGAAGAGTAGAACTGGGTTTTGTGTATAAATGGACAAAAGGCAAACAGAAATTACTTCATTTCTGTGTGGTGTTGACGCCTAGAGCCTCCATTAGTTGTTTATCACAATTTCATAAAAAAGTACTTTAAAAATCATTTCATCATCATTTGAAAAAGCCAGACTTGGCACTCCTTCTGTAAATAAGCCTGTCATCAGTCAAGTGGTTATTCAAAACTAAAATATGGGCCAACAATCTTGAATGACCTGCAAAACTCTGGAGAAACTCCCATTTAAAGCTGGTTAATCTATAGTTTGTTCAGCAGGTAGCAGAGGCAACATCAGCATCAGAGGAGTGATCCTTATCTAAAAACAGATGCTAGACACACCTGTGTCAAAAATCACACCTGTGGAGCACTGCTAGGTTCCCACCCAGCCCGTCTTCATGGATTATTGGTAGCAGTAGCAGCTACAATTAATCTTAGCTTTGTGTATTTCTCTAGGAGATATAAAATGACTCGGCTCCCACTCTCATCTCATCTCATCTCGTTTTCCGGAAGCTGTCTCTGTTGTGATGAATCATTTCATCTCCTGTTCATCCCTGGATGGCAGAGAGGGAGCAGCAGGCGTTCCAGAGACAAATGTTTTGCACTCAAATTTTTTTGCCCGCAGACGGTGGACAGTGAATCTTAGAAAATTGAGTATTAACATTTCTTCCCTGCACATTACTCCTTCAATACACACGGGCTGAAGAAATATACTCACATAAACATACAGACTCTTAGTTTTTAAGTGCAAGCTACACTGCCCTGTTCACTGACTGCACAATTCAATTTCAACAACAGCCAAGATATCAGGAAGATAACTATACATCTCCCCAAGTCTGGTTCATCCTTGAGTACAATTTCCAGATGCCTAAAGGTGACACATTCATCTGTTCAAACAATTTTATGCAAATATAAACACCATGGAAATGTCCTGCCATCATACTGTTCAAGAAGGAAACATGTTCTGTGTCCCAAAGGTGGAGGTGTTCATGTGTTATGGTGCAATTTGTGAGTATCAACCCCATTAGAAAAGCAAAAGACCGTGTGAAGATGCTGGCTGGTTGTTATCCACAGCGAAACGAGTCCTGTACCAACATGAAATGAAAGGCCACTCAGAAAGGAAGAAGCCATTACTCTAAAAGAACCACAAAAGGCCAGTTTACAAATTGCAAATGAATTCAGGGACCTTTGAAGGCATGTCCTGTGGTCATAATCACCATTGTTACATCAGAAGGAAAGGGGTGGGGGTTGGGTGACTGGTCTTCCAGACTGTGGATCAGTAGGAAGAGTAGTCGTCTTGCAATCAGAAGGTTGTGGGTTTGATTCCTCCTGCCGTATGTCGATGTGCCCCTGGGCAAGGCACTTAACCTCAAGTTGCCTACCAATCTGCTTATTGGTGTATGAATGTGTGAGCGCGATTGGGTGAATGTGGCTCTAGTTTTGAGTGGTCTGTATGGTCTGTATGACTGTAAAGGCGCCATATAAGTTCAGTCCATTTACCATTTATATCAAACCCTAAATTAGTTACAAAGTGGTTTTTGGAGTGACTGTCACAAAGCCCGATCTCATTCCCAGAGCAAGGAAGCCTGCAAACCTGTCTTAGTTCCACCATTTCTGTCAGGAGGAATGGGCCAAAATACCAGCAAACTATAATCAGAAACTCATTAAATTCTAGAAAATACTAAAGTGATTTTTTTTTTTTAAAATAGTGTGTGCATGGTTGTTTGTATGTTGCCCTGCGATGGACTTGCGACCTGTCCAGGGTGAACCCCGCCTCTCGCCCATAGACTGCTGGAGATAGGCACCAGCTTCCCCACGACCCACTATGGAATAAGCGGTAGAAAATGACTGACTGACTGAACCTCGTACTCGTACTCGTACTCATACTCGTCGTCTTCCGCTTATCCGGGACCGGGTCGCGGGGGCAGCAGACTGAGCAGAGACACCCAGACGTCCCTCTCCCCAGACACCTCCTTCAGCTCCTCCGGGGGGAGCCCAAGGCGTTCCCAGGCCAGCCGAGAGACATACTCCCTCCAGCGTGTCCTGGGCTGTCCCCTGGGCCTCCCCCCCCGTGGGACGTGCCTGGAACACCTCCCGAGGAAGGCGTCCAGGAGGCATCTGGTATAGATGCCCGAGCCACCTCAACTGGCTCCTTTCAATGTGGAGGAGCAGTGGCTCTACTCCGAGCCCCTCCCGGATGGCCGAGCTCCTCATCCTATCTCTAAGGGAGTGCCCGGCCACCCTACGGAGAAAGCTCATTTCAGCCGCTTGTATCCGGGATCTCGTTCTTTCGGTCATGAACCAAAGTTCATGGCCATAAGTGAGAGTAGGACCGTAGACAGACTGATAAATCGAGAGCTTCGCTTTTCGGCTCAGCTCTCTCTTCACCACAATGGACCGGCACAGTGCCCTCATTACTGAGGCAGCCGCACCGATCCGTCTGTCGATCTCCCGCTCCATTCTTCCCTCACTCGTGAACAAGACCCCGAGATACTTGAACTCCTCCACTTGAGGCAGGAACTCTCCTCCAACCTGAAGAGGACAAGCCACCCTTTTCCGGTCGAGTACCATGGCCTCTGACTTGGAGGAGCTGATCTTCATCCCAGCCGCTTTACACTCGGCTGCAAACCGCCCCAGCGCATGCTGTAGGTCTTGGCTGGAGGGGGCCAGTAGGACCACGTCATCTGCATCTGCATCTGCATCTAGAAATCCTGTCCATAAAAGTTATGAACAGGACCGGTGACAAAGGGCAGCCCTGCCAGAGTTGTTAATCCTAGAGGCTATGTTGTCTGGGGCTTAAATGCCCCTGGTAGGGTCTCCCATGGCAAACAGGCTCTAGGTGACGGGTCAGACAAAGAGCGGTTCAAGAATCCTTCATGAGGACAAATATATCAAGGCACGTGACGTCGCCCGGTACGGCGGAGCCAGGGTCCCACCCTGGAGCCAGGCCTGGGGTCGAGACTCACCAGAGAGAGCCTGGTGGCCGGGTTGCTCCTCGCGGGACCCGACCGGGCCAAGCCCGAACGAGAGACGCGAGGCCATCCCTCAGTGGGCCCACCACCTGCAGGGGGAACCATGAGGGACCGGTGCAAAGAGGATTGGGCGGCAGACGAAGGTGGAGACCTCAGCTGCCCAATCCCCGGATGCTTAGGCTGGCTCTAGGGATGTGGAATGTCACCTCGCCGGGGGGGAAGGAGCCTGAGCTTGTGCGGGAGGTTGAGAGATATCGACTAGAAATAGTCAGGCTCACCTCCACACACAGCGTGGGCTCTGGAACCCATCTCCTTGAGAGGGGCTGGACTCTTTTCTACTCTGGAGTGGCCCACGGGGAGAGGCGGCGGGCTGGTGTGGGTTTGCTTGTTGCCCCCCAGCTCAGTCGTTCGTGTTGGGGTTTACCCCAGTGGATGAGAGGGTCGCATCCTTGCGGCTTCGGGTTGGGGATAGGCCGAGCGGTAGTGCAGAGTACCCGGCCTTCTTGGTGTCCCTGTCTGGGGTGCTGGATAGTGCCCCTCCTGGGGACTCCATTATTCTGCTGGGGGACTTCAACGCCCACGTGGGACACGACAGTGACACCTGGAGAGGCGTGATCGGGAGGAATGGCCTCCCCGATCTGAATCCGAGTGGTGCTTTGTTATTGGACTTCTGTGATAGTCACGGATTGTCCATAATGAACACCATGTTCAAACATAAGGGTGTCCATCAGTGCACTTGGCACCAGGACACCCTAGGCAGGAGGTCAATGATCGACCCTCAGAGAGGGGCTGAGCTGTCCACTGATCACCACTTGGTGGTGAGTTGGATCCGCTGGAGGAGGAGAAAGCCGGACAGACTTGGCAGGCCCAAGCGCATAGTGAGGGTCTGCTGGGAACGTCTGGCGGAGCCCTCAGCCAGGGATGTATTCAACTCCCACCTCCGGGAGAGCTTTGACCAGATTCCGGGGGATGTTGGAGACATAGAGTCCGAGTGGACCATGTTCTCCGCATCTATTGTCGATGCTGCTGCCTGTAGCTGCGGCCATAAGGTCTGCGGTGCCTGTCGCGGCGGCAATCCCAGAACCCGGTGGTGGACACTGGCAGTAAGGGATGCTGTCAAGCTGAAGAAGGAGTCCTATCGGCTGTGGTTGGCTCGTGGGACTCCTGAGGCGGCTGACGGGTACCGTGAGGCCACGCGTGCTGCGGCTCGGGCTGTGGCAGAGGCAAAAACTCGGGCCTGGGAGGAGTTCGGTGAGGCCATGGAGAAGGACTACCGGTTGGCCTCGAAGCGATTCTGGCAAACCGTCCGGCGCCACAGGAGGGGGAAGCAGTGCATCGCCAACACTGTTTATAGTGGGGGTGGGGAGCTCCTGACCTCGACTGGGGACATTATCGGGCGGTTGAAGGAGTACTTCGAGGATCTCCTCAATCCTGCCATCACGCATTCCCTGGTGGAAACTGAGGCTGGAGACTCGGGGTTGGGCTCTTTCATCACCCAGGCTGAAGTCACCTTCATAAGAAGGGTGACCGGAGGGTGTGTTCCAACTACAGGGGGATCACACTCCTCAGCCTCCCTGGTAAGGCCAGGGTATTGGAGAGGAGAGTCCGGCCGATAGCCGAACCTCGGCTTCAGGAGGAGCAGTGTGGTTTTCGTCCCGGCCGTGGAACACTGGACCAGCTCTATACCCTCTCCAGGGTACTCGAGGGTTCATGGGAGTTTTAAATAACTTGTTGATGGTATTCTAATTTACTACATACAGGTTAGCTGAGGTTTACAGTTTAAAGGTTATTAATATCAAAATAAATTATACGGGATAGATTAGTGCAGTTTACATGAGTAATAACATCCATGTTACAAGCTACTACTATTTCAGTCTTTAATTTTATCAGTTTATAGAACATGCTGGAAGTTTAACAACAGACAACTGCAGAAAACCACAATAATATACAGTACTTTATTTAGGCTCCAGTAGTTTTTACACAGTCTACTATCCCCATTAACGAACAGAATCAAGATAAGACAAACAAGTGCATCATCATGTTTTGGGCCAACAGAGATACAGGCAGTGGTCCTTCATTTTAAAATTTAATTTCGCCACTGAGCTGCTTTTTTCTCCCCATCCGCACACTGGGAACTTCGACCCAAAACAAATAGATGTAAATATTGCAATTATGAGTCCAGCTGTGCTTCTTGATTGATTCAGAAGTAGGATGAATGAATTAGGAAGGCATTTCTCAGCTTGTTGCATCAATTATATCTTCCTATCAACCTCCAGTTTTACTACATCACAGTAGCTGTACAACTGATTAAAAAGGGTATATCTGCAGTGGCTGGAGGTGTGAAACAGCCTGATGCAATAATGGCTGGATTTACATGTGTATTAGGAGACGCTCGGGGTTTTGAATAAATATGACCGTTTAGCGAAGACTTTTGGTGAAGTTTGAGATACAAAAACAAATTAGAGTTATGAGATATAACAAATTGTCCTCAACAACAAAATAGTTAAAGAGTTAAAGAAATTAAGCCTTGGGGTAAAAATTGAGCATCTCAAGGTTTAATTAAATTATGTTTGAACAGCTGGATGTCAGAGCAAATTGTTATAATTTAGGCTTAACTGCTTTCACAGCTTATTAACATTTATAATCAGATGTTGGCATTAAAAGATTAAAGAACAATATTCCAAGCTCCAAACATCTCACAGAGCTCTGTTCAGTCCATCATCTGAAGATAGAAAGGCTATGGGACTTGACAGAGAAGCAGCCAAGAGCCACAACTCTGGAGGAGGTGCAGAGAGCCACAGTTCAGGTAGGAGATGCAGGACATCTTTTGGTTATGGACTCTAGAAACCTGGCCTCTATGGAAGAGTGGAAAGATAAAACCCCTTGTTGAAAGAAGACTAATTCCCCCTCGCAGTTTGCTACAAGTTATATAGAAGACATAGGAAACAAAACATGAAAGAAGATGCTCAGGTCAGATCAGACCAATGTTAAATTTTTTTGTATTTCAATTCAATTCAATTCAATTCAATTGAATTCAATTCAATTGAATTGAATTCAATTCAGTTTATTTATATAGCGCCAATTCACAACACATTTTGTCTCAAGGCACTTCACAAAAGTCAGGTACATACATTACAATTAATCCTAATCATTGAACAGTGCAGTTAGATTCAGTTATTTGTTCAAATTGGATAAAACGTTTTTCTATCTAAGGAAATTCATGCAAAATGCTTTTGGGGCTCAATACAAATGTACAACCCACTTTCCAGACTAAGTTTTTAAATGTTTAAAGAAAAACAATCATTTCCTGTCCATGTCACAATTATTCATGACTTTGTGTATCTCTATTTAAAAAATGTCACTTTAAAATATATTCATGTTTGTGGTTACAATATCTGAAAAAGTCTAAGGTCTGCTGTATCTTTTGTTTCTTACAATAAGCTTACATTTACTGATATAAAATTTTGAATAATATTGACCATTTTCATGTTATGACATTAAACCTTTTGTTTCCTAAAATGTGGGTTATCCATGAAATCATTGTTCAGTTTATTTGCATTTCTATTTAAATCTCTTTAAGTAATACCGGTCTTGTCACACGGATGTATTAGATTTACAAAAACACAGACTGCCTTGTATTTCAAGCAATAACCTTTTTTTATTACTTATTAACAAGCCTGAGGTATCCTTTTATTTCCTATTTTGAAGGTCCAGTTTATAGAAAATTATGCAGAAACAGTAAAAGTAAAAGTGATGGTTCAAACTATCCTTTACTGAGCAGATGCCATTCATAAGTTCATATTTCTGTGTGTGTGTGTTTGTGTGTGTGTGTGTGTGTGTGTGTGTGTTCCTGTCTTGGCATCACAGTGAGAACCATTTTCCCGATTTCACCATCAAATTGAGGACCATTTGTACCAAAGTGAGGACATTTTGCTGGTCCTCACGACCTATTTTGCTAACAGTTAGGTTTAGGACTAAGGTGTGAATTGAGTTTAGGTTAAGGTCAGGGTTAGGCATGCACTGGTAATGATTAGGTTTAGGGTTATCGTCAGGGTTAGGGCATAGAAAGGGTTGAAAATGACTGAAAATCAATGGAAGTCAATGGGAGTCAACACATGGTACTCACTACATACAGCAAAACAAGAGTGAGTGTGTGTGTGTGTGTGTGTGTGTGTGTGTGTGTGTGTGTGTGTGTGTTGTGTGTGTGTGTGTGTGTGTGGCTGTGTGTTATTCAGATTTTGGGCAGAAAAACCTAAACACATATGTGCAGTCCTTGGTGTTGTATCTCTGCATCCAAAGGGTTCTGATGAACAACAGCAAAAAACTCACAAGTAGAGCTTCAATTATATTACATCTGTCAATATATCATAATGCTGAGTCATTGCCAAACTACATAAAATTACGCCAACAGAAGATGTTTTCTTTGCTAAAAACTCCGCCAGGGTTGTAAGTTTGTGTAAAACCATAAACTGAAACCAATAACAAAGTCTGTACTTTGCCTGTATAGTGCAGAATCGTGATATAAAAGTCAACAAATTGCTCAAAATAAACTGAAAAGCACGGTTTTGCCACAGTAAACACAGCAAACCCAGGAAGATAAAACCACTATACAAACAATCACCATCACTTTAAAGGCTCTCTGTGCTTTAAGAGTCTGCCTTTTATTGCAGAGCGATGAACAAAAAACGGCAAGAATCCTTTAGTTCAGCTTCTGCATTGTGAGGAAAACCAACAGATCGTGTAATAGGGGGAAAAATCTCTTCACTTGTCTTCATGCTGGTGATATCTTTTGTGTGTAATAGCTCGTACTTAGTTATGCAGAGGCTGTTTCTGGGAAACTGTAGAAAGTGTAAAGAGTTCAGAAAGATGGATTTAAATCAACAAATTCAAGAAGTTGTGCTCTCTTGCAAACCACTGAGGTTTATGAAGAAAACAACATCACATGTGATATTTGAAAGATTCAGTAGCATTAAACAAACATTTTATTAGAGCTGCACGATATATCGAATCGCAATGGCAATATTAGTGTATGCAATATTTCAATTGGAGGAGACTGCTCTAATGCTAAATTTGGTAGGATGCAATATTTTTACTGTCCGGCATTTAAGCTCTGCATATCTTTAGTATATTTAGCAAGTTGAATGGACTTGTATTTCCCTTGAGGTACTTTATTTCTCTGGCGGCTGCGATGCTAAAGCTTATGAAGACTGCTGGGAACATTGTGCAATATAGAAAGAAAAGTGTCTTGAAAAAGAGGATTAATCATAATCATCAATCATCAGCGTAATTTTCAGGAATGCTATCGCACCTTTTTCACCTTTTTTAAATAGTGCAGCTCTGATTCTTTGCTTTTTAAATACCTGGCTCACGACTATAGTATGTGAAACAACCCTGTTAAAATACCAAGTTTCTTATATATATTAAAATACAACCATAATAATTTCAAGACTCTTTCCACCTTTAACGAGGAAGCTGGAAAATAAAAAAGATCTGTTTAAAAGGTGCAATAATATAGGTGTATAGTTGTGCAAATCCCATAATGTTTACTTTTTTAAAGCACCTTTTGTGTTAGGTTCAATCTTCTAGGAGGGACATCTCGTGTCCACAGCCCTCTTCAGGTGAGCCCAAAGATTTTCTGTCAGATTTTGAATTCTGGCTCCGCCATTTAAACACTTTGATTCTCTTCCTGCGAAGTCATTCTATTGTTGAATTAGATGTATTCTTGTATCACCATGAAGCTGAGCAATAAAATCCCTCATTTTTAGCTTTTTAGCAGATCCCTGAACGTTTTGGGTGAGAGCCTTACTTACTTTTGGATCTGTTTATCAATTAACCTGCATTGATAATAAATGCAGTTCCAACTAATGAAAAGAAACCCCAGAGCATGACCCTGCTACCACCATGTCCTACCTTGGATGTGGTATTATTTTGTCATAAATGCTGTTGTTTTTGTACCAATTAGGTATTATGGTCCAAATGTTCAAGGTGGGTTCCATCAAACCAAAACACATTCTCCAAAAAGGTTTTGAAAGATGTTAGTTAGGTCTGGATGTTTCCTTTGGCTTGCAACCCTACCTCCTTAGGCCAAACATGAAGGATATAACGGATTGTTGTCACATGTAGAACATAACCAGTGATGCCAGAACCTCCTGCAGCTGCCCTTCAGTGTTGCTGGCAGCACCCTGACAAGTTTTAGTCTCATCTTTTCATCAATTCTGGAGGAACATCCTGTTTTTGTAATATTACAGCCATCCCATATTTTCTCCAACTATTGGTGACTGTTTTCACTTTTCCATGCTATTTAGAGAATGCTGTGGACTTAGGGAATCCTTTTCAGCTTGACACTCCACAGAGTGAGGTGTCAAGCTGAATCCAGAGAACTGTTCGATTTGTACCAATAAAATCAATTTTATCTCATGGCTAACATCTTCAGACAAATGTAGACCAGGTCTAACCCCACACCCTCCACAACCTGAATGTAACTGAAGACTAATGTGAGCTTGAAAGTTATGTTTGAAATGAGTTAAAATGAGATTCATGTAATTATGCATCTTTCAGGTGCTCAGGAAGAGAAGGATCTGTATGTGACCTTGTTTAGCTTAAAGTACTTTACTCACTGTGTATACCCAACACATCGTGATTTGAAATTATAAGCAAAAACCACTCAACTCCATTTTATTTTGTGGGAGACTATGACTAGTCAGCCTCCCACACTTCAAAGGACGATGTTGCATCTCTTCGGCTGAAATTGCACCCACACACACACACACACACACACACACACACACACACACACACACCACACACACACAACACTGAAAAAGAAATCCCTGTTATTAACATGTTGAAAAGCACATCACTGTTTGATCATATTAACAGCAGCGTCAGTGAAGGAATTGATATTCAGGTTCCCACTGTGATAAACGGCTACCAGTCAATTACATTAAAGTGATCCAAAAGGGGACGGACATGAATTCTCCTGGGAAAAGGAAGACCTTCAGACTAAATTTTAAAACAAGAGTGAATAATTGTTTATAATGACCCATTCTGTATTTAAAGGTGAGAAGATCGTTCATTAACATTAATGAAGCATTCGAGAGAGCATCAGCCATCTTTGCAACAAGATAATTTGTGATGCACATTGTAAAACCTGCTAAGGAAACATCTCTAGAACAATTTAAAAAGATTCTTAGCGATAAAGGTTATCTGTCTTTTTATGCAGTGAAAGTAAATATCTGGTTTAACAAAAACATTTTACAACCTAAGTTTGCTATGAGTCACCTTCAAGTCTGGAGGGATTCAAGAATGACAGGTAAAAAATGTTGACTCTAACATCTAAAGTGAAAGGAGGGATGGAACTAATGAAATCTAAAAAAATCGGTCATGACAAAGCCATCGTACACGCACCCTCCGTCACTTGGAAACAGCTACATTTGAATGTCTGCAGTCTCTTTATCTATGAGCTAATCTCAGTGAGCCTCCCATGTGCTTTTTATCTGAAGGGTTTCAGAACTGGCTCGTCCCTGAACACACAGACACACACAAAACAGCAATATGCCAAATCTGCAGTCATGGCATTACTGCACCCAGCATTCCTGTTCAGATTGGATTAGTAATTCCCACCTTGGCATCTGCTCTGCCTCTCAGCCTGTAGATTGAACATGCTCCTGTGGCAAATCCAAGCCCACTCTAGGGTCTCTGGAGGTGGTGGGAAGTAGTCTTGGCCATGGCACTTTTCCATGGAAGTAGATTGTAACGCTCCCACTGAAAAGGGTAATTGCAGACAAGCGTGGCCAGACTGGCAGCCCACACCACAACATAAACTGTGATCTCCGACACACATATTTTTTACCCTCTCAGGGGTGCCACAATTACACTTCTGATAGTATTTTCATCAAAGGGAGGAGAATTGGCCATGAACAACAACAAATTTCCACATCACAGCCACTTGCTTGTTAACTGAGATGTACTGATGAGCAGAATAAACAACCTCACTGCTGTTAATGTCATCGGAGAGGCATAAAAGTAATTTTAGTAACGATGCCTTGTGAATTATGTAGACCGATGATCCAATTTTTTTGTGAAAACAACATGAATAAGCAGAGAAATACACAGATTTTATCTCACATCTGTAAAGGTAATCACCAGTGTATCCTTTACAAATCAATGTACAGAGCAAGTTGTGATTAGTTGTGCTACAATGATAGGATAATCCCTTTTTTTATCCACAGCTATTATCACACTGGTGAAAGTAAACAGAAGTGCAATAAAGTTGAAGTCTGTGGTAAAATACCTAACAAGGGTATGATATAAAGTGCTCTCTGCCCTCATTCCACATCAGCTAGAACTCCTGAGTATGACATTGCGTTTGATCACCAGGTTCACCCCCTCCGCTCCCAGAATCGTTTCTGTCAAGCATCTTGTGATAGCAAAGCAATCAGGGAAGTTTCCGCAGTTGCATCTGAGGATTAGCTCGGGCCCGGGAGAGGGCGCGGGTTAAAAGGGCTCAAACTGAGAGAGAAAAACTTTGATCATCAGTTACGGAGGTTACACGAAAGAGTTTCCAGAAATAATTGTGTTTGCCTTACCCTGCCACAGCTACGTAAGGGAAGGTGGGAAACTTCTCCCACATGTCCTTTGGGACAAAGTCTAAGGCAGAAGTTTGCCAAAAGTAATATTGTCTTTGGGGGAGGAAGTGGAGATGATGCATTATTCATCATGACTGGTCAACTTCAAAGAGGAGATGTTAGCAACAGTAAGGTATCACTACTTGAGTGCTATCACCACACTGTTTGCTCTATTGAAGCAGCTTAAGAAGATGTTGCCTCAGGAATTACAGCTCAGAGGAGAGAGAAAGAAGACGAAGGAGACTGCTAATGTAGTCTTCTTTATTTTGTTTCCTGACAGCCAGTGGTTCTCCTCAAAGAGTTTCCTCATCGTAGATCCTGCATCATTCAGTGTGTGTCAAAATTCAGTTCGTCTTCATCGTTGGCTCTTCCTTCCTCTTGACAGGAGCCCATAAAATCCTGTATAAGGTTTAGATCAAGTCAGGTTGTGGCTGAGCACAGTGACACCGTGATCATTATGGTGACTGTGGCTCAGGAGGTAGGAGTTTGTCCTTGTTGGGACCCACAGCCATGGATTACAAACTTTTCTGGAACTTTCAAAATAAATCGCGTTAACCCACTTCCAGCACAGACAGGAAAAGGGGGCAAGCAGATTTCCCGTGATGCCACTGTCCGTAAAAAAACCCCCCCCTTTGCAACGAATTGACCTCTTCCACACTGCTCCCCTCCAGGACTGGACAGGAGAGACACGCGCGCTAATGTCTCTTTGCTGGCACACAGACATAACTCTTCAAAATGGATCTAAGAGTGTAATACGACGATCACGCAATCATTTGCAAGTAAAGTACGAATGAATTGCTGTTTGTCTATTCGGTATTCATTCATCAACGGGGATAATTAAGGTACAAGCGTTGCTTGACTTTCTCTCTGAGGCTACAGAAGCAAACTTTGTTTCCAGAGAGTTCCCAGCAGAGACCCTGTCTCTACGACGTCGCATGAAGCAGTTTCCCAGTCTGAAGGAAGGACAACGGGGCCGCATCACCGTGGTTACGGCAGTAACATACAGTTTAGCCGGCCGACGGAACGAGCCGCCCACCCAACAGCTACGGAGGTTAGCTGAAGCTAACCCTTTTGTTCACTGTGGAAGCTTTCTTCAAACTCCGTCGCCGAACAACTTTTCCTCAGCACGGTTCACATGAGAGGTTAGGTTTTGGGCCAAGAGCGATAGAAGTATTTTAGAATGAAATAATCTAAACATTTTTCGTTTTATGAAGTTTGGTTTTGTTTGTGTTGAAACTCAGCTATCTTGGTGCTAGCAGATTATCTGCTCAGCACATGTGCTCAGTTTTGTGTTCTGTGTTTGTGTGTTTTTAAAGTTAAGACAAACTTTTCTTGAAGGGTGATTTTAAACACAGAAGATCGGCCATAACGCGCCGTCCGCGCTTATGCATTTTTTGTACGGTATTAAACGTGTGTGTGTTTGATTCTGGTGCTAAGCTATAAGCTTCTTTTGTTAGCTTTAACTGCTAACAGCTAAGAACATGTTCTTGCCTACTAAGATCATTTACCCAAAAGGTTGCTAGTTTTCAATCCAGCAAAATAACATTTCCCTAAACATTGCTTTGCTAAACTTGATAACTAAGTAAACACCATTAAGCCCCATTTCTCCAGAAAGATTTGGCTCTTTTCCAAAATATTTCCTTAAATATTTACCATTTCCTTAATAATATTCTTTAAATTTTTTTTAATAAATAAAGGAGCTAATTAGAAACTGTTGAGAAAGGTTATCCAGAAGGTTGGGTTTTTATGCAGCAAATCATTTTTAAAAAACATTATTTATTAAATAAATTTTTTTCGATCTTGCATTGTGAATGGTGTTTAAAAGTTTTTGATTTTGCCTAAGTGGTTCCAAGACTAACTTACTTCATTCCAGATTCTTTAAGATTTTAATCCTTGGTATCAAAATAAAAATTGCATGGTAATGTTGATCACTCTTTCGGTCATGATTTCAACCATCTTTTATCAATTGTTTATATTGTACATAGCCCCTAAGTCTTCGTTATTCTTTAATTCTGCTTGGTAGTTTTTTTTTGATTTTTAGCACAGTAAAGAGTTTGTTGACTGAAATATGTTTGACTTTGAGTGACTTATTTTGTCAAAAATTATGTTTTTTAAGAATTGTGTGAATTCATTCCATGTGTGTGCAGAGTTTTGCTGTTCAATAATGTCAAGAGCTTGGCTCACACCTTTCAACTTTGTCCTAATACCATTGCCTTACTGGGCTGGTTTTCACAGGAAACCCTTAACAGACCGAAATATTATTAATAAAATATCAAAAATTAATATTAAATATTAAATAATATATTAGGGGGGTTGGACAATGAAACTGAAACACCTGTTTTAACCCAAAATAATTTCTTAGTATGGTGTTGGCCTACTTTTGCGGCCAATGAGCGTCAATTCTTTTTTAATGACATATACAAAATCCCCAAAAGTTGTCAGAGGGATTTTAAGCCATTTTTCCCCTTGCAGGATAGTGGCCGGCCCACTACGTGATACTGGTGGAGGAAAAACGTTTTTCCTCTGCTCCCAAAAACCCCCAAAGGGGGCTCAATAATATTTAGATCTGGTGACTTTGGGGGCCATGGGGAATTTTTCAACTTCACTTTCATGTTCATCAAACCAATCTTTCACCAGTCTTGCTTTGTGTATGGGGGCATTGTCATCCTGAAAGGCACCGCCTTCAGGATACAAGGTTGGGAACCATTGGATGAACATGGTCCCTTCCAAAAATGGTTCGGTAAGTCCCTGGCAGTGACGCCCCTTTAGAACAAGTATTGGGGAAAGGGGAAGATATGGCAGCCCAAACCAAAAATTCCACCCCCATGCTTCACTCTCGGCATGCAACAGTCTGGGTGGTACGCTTCTTTGGGGCTTCTCCACACCGTAACTCCCGGATGTGGGGGGAAAAATAGTAAAGGGGGGGCTCATCAGAGAAAAAATGTTCACATTGTCCACAGCCCAGTTTTGCGCTCCTTGCACAATTGAAAACCGCGTTTTGGCATTGGCATGAGTGACCAAAGGTTTGGCTATAGCAGCCTGGCCCGTGTAATTTTGACCCCCTGTGGAGCTCCCGACGGACAGTTCTGGTGGAAACAGGAGAGTTGAGGTGCACATTTAAATTCCTGCGTGATTTGGGCAGCCGTGGTTTTATTTTTTTTGGATTCAATCCGGGTTAGCACCCGAATATCCCTTTCAGACAGCTCCCTCTTGCGTCCACAGTTAACCTTTTTGGATGTGGTTCGTCCTTCTTGGTGGTATGCTGACATTACCCTGGATACCGTGGCTCTTGATACATCACAAAGACTTGCTGTCTTGGTCACATATGCGCCAGCAAGACGTGCACCAACAATTTGTCCTCTTTTGAACTCTGGTATGTCACCCATAATGTTGTGTGCATTTCAATAATTTGAGCAAAACTGTGCTCTTACCCTGCTAATTGAACCTTCACACTCTGCTCTTACTGGTGCAATGTGCAATTAATGAAGATTGGCTACCAGGCTGGTCCAATTTAGCCATGAAACCTCCCACACTAAAATGACAGGTGTTTCAGTTTCATTGTCCAACCCCTGTACATAATCATAGTCACAACATCCTGTAACCGGTGGGTTGCTGGTTTGAACCCCTGCTCTCTATGTCTTAGTCGTTGTGTCCTTGGGCAAGACACTTCACCTGCCTTGCCTGCTGATGGTGGTATGTATGAACGTATGAATGTATGAATGAATGGGTGGATGACTAATTGTAGTGTAAAGCGCTTTGGGGTCCTCAGACTAGATAAAGCCTCCCTCTCTATGCACATTGGAAGTAAGCAAAATTGGTCAAAAACTTTGGGACTCAGATGTCAGTAGATGACACGGGTTTCTGAAACATCACTGATTGTGGAAGCTTTACACTGCACCTCAAGCAACTTGGATTCTGTGCCTCTTCACTTGACCTCTGGTCTCTGGGACGTTGATTTCCAGATCAAATACAAAATGTGCTTTTATTGAAAAAGAGGAGTTTGGTCCGCTGAATAACACTCTGCCCCTTTTTCTCTTTAGCCCAGGTAAAATGTTTCTGATGTGTCTGTTTCTAGAGTGGCTTAACACAAGGAATGCAAAAGTTGTAGCGCATTTCCTGGATACATCTGGGTGGGGTTGCTCTTGGAACTCTGAGTCCTGCTGCAGTCCACCCCTTGTGAATCTTTGCACGAATCTTAAATGGATTGAGCTTCACAATCCTCTCATGGTTGTGGTAATTCCTTTTTGCTGGTGCACCTTTTCTACTATATCTTTTCCTTCCACTCAACTTTGCAATTTAGATTCCTGGATTCATGAAGAACCAGTTCCTAAAGAACTGACCTTTTGTGGCTCACCCTCCTATGGAGAGTGTCAGGGACTGTCTACCGGACAGCTGTCAAGTCAGTAGTGTTCCCTGTGATTGTTTCCACAACAAAACAGTTCCTCATTAAGATCCCCTTATTTTTGTGACCCTTAGGATTTCGGTTCAGGCTTTGTATAAAAGTTTGTTCTTGCACTTAAAGTATTTTTGATATATTGTTTCTAGTTTAGTCTTTGCTGCTGTTAGTTCCTCTTTTATTTTGGTGGTCAGGGTTTTCTTGGGAAATGCGTTTCACATACGACCTGTTTTCTGTAACACCTGTTCCTAAAATTTTTTGTTAGTTGCCCCTAGATCCCATCTCTTCAGTGCTTAGGTTAACCAGTCCCACCTGTTGATTGGCTTAATAATCTCCCAGCATATAAACATTTGAATATCCTCAGTTCTTCTAGTCAAAATACTGACTTTGTTTTTCTGACTTCAAACTCAGAAATTTCTACTTTTTATTAGTAGCTGAAAACTTGGCATGCTGCAGATGTTAAAATGAAGGATAATGCATTTCTCAAGTCCCACATCACGTCTTTGCAGGATATTTGTTCCTTTTTTAGGGTTTAAAAACATCTTTTGTCCCCAGCACACTCAATGAGCAGTGCTAGCACTCGAGACATGGATAGAAAAGTACTCAAAAAGCAGTTGAAGTCCAAAGAAAACCTTTTCAGATAGACTGAAGAGCTATTGATCCAGAGTACTTTAAAAGAGTACAAGAAAGTTTGGCTCCATGGAAGTAAAGTAAAAACAAATTAGAGTTGGTTTAAATGAGGGCCTGAAACGGACTGAAGTAGAGAGACAAGCTTAGAGAGAGCAGTTTGTTACACGATGCAGACAACCATCTAATTAGTTTGAACCTGAACTAAGGGTGACTTTTATAACAGCAGGGAAACAATAAACATCTTACAAACCCTGTATTCCTACAAGAGCCTTCTTAGCACTCATGCATCAAAAACCTGCTACCAGACAATAATATTTCCTGCTCCATTTCTCAGACCACTGGGAATACTATAAAACAAAACATGCACACCATATAAAAAAATCCAAAGGCGCATTGTGATGTATTTGTTTTTCAGGGAGGGATAGCAAGGAAGGCAATGAAACAAACGGACAAAAAATATATGACTATATGTTGAATTTAATTTCACAGGACATAAAGCTGGCCTTTATTGTTTTTCATTTCTCTCAGACTGTGAAGCTCGCACTAATGCCACAGGCCATAGAATATGCTGCACTGGGGAAATATTGAAAATAAAACCATAAACAATAACTATAAGTTCCTCCCTCAGTTTATTTATCATAAATTACATCCTCCAAATACGTCATTTTCTTTAGGTCTCAATCGATCTCAAAACAAACTACATGAGCAAATTTCTTGCTTTTGTGCTCCCAGCGCATTATTAAGATGAGCAGGGAAGTTTAACAAGAGATGAAGAGGAAGGTAAGAAAACTTTTTTGATATTCGATGCAGACAGAGTGGATTAGGACTCGGCTTCATTAGCAGAAGGTCCCCTAACTGGGTCAGCTGGAATAAACATTTAATGACTGTGCCCTGCAGAACACATGTGCCAAGAAACATATTTACAGGCTCTCCTGTTTGTATTAGGTTCCGAGAAGATTATGTGTCTCTATTTCAGACAGGAGCTGCAGTGTTGTTAGCAAAATAAATACATTATCTGTCAGTTTTAACCTACAATGGCTGAAGCTTAATTTAAATTGCTTCATTTTATGAATTACAACTCAAACATGAGATAGATTACCGATGCACTATAGGAGGCCTGAAGCTAAATGGCACTATATCCATCCCTTCGGTATGTGAATGGAAAACAAATCCGTCCTGCAACATTCCTGAAAATTAATCTGCTCTGCAGGATCGAATGATGTTTATTTATGATTATATTATATTACCCCATGATCCTGTGCTTTGCAAAAGTATTCATACCCTTTGAACATTTCATCTTTTGTCACCCGTAGTATGATGCTGCCACCACCATGTTTCACAGTGAGGATAATGTTTTCAGGATGATATGCAGAGTGGTTCTTGCACCTTGTTCTTGTCACATATTCTGGGTAAAGCCTGTGTGGTGTCCAAATAATATCCTGTTATTGGTCAGCAATTTGACATGGGCATAACACATGCTGCAGTAGGAGTGACCTCCTTCTTTTCAGGAGTTTTGGACTTGAGTTCTTTAGATGTCTGAAATGTTCTGACCAGAAAGAGCTTTATTCTTGTTTTTGCCACCATGAGGAAAATAAGTAATTTATTTGGTTTTGCGGAGTTTGCATAGACCTTAATAGTTGTCCTGTTGACAGATTTTCCCCCCCTGAGCTGCAGCTCCTCCAGAGGGACCATTGGTCTTTTGGCTGCTTCCCTGATTGCTTCTCTCCTTGCCCGGCCTGTAAGTTTAGGTAGATACCAATGTGTTTGTAAGTTTGCAGTTGTGCCATACTCTTTTCATTTTCATATGATCAAATGAATCCTCTGTTACATGTTTAGAGCTTCTAATATTGTTTCATAACCCAACCCCGCTTAAATCTTCCCCACAATTTTATTCCCGGCTTATCTGCTGTGTTTCTTGACTTCATGATTCGGTTTGTTCACCAACAAACATCTGTGGCCTACACAGAACAGTTAGATTTCTATATTTATTTGTATATAATAAAATGTTTTATTGATACTGAGATTAAATTACACACAGGTGGAAATTAACTACTTATTAGGTGACTGTTGAATGTTAAGTGTGAAAAAGTAAAAAAAAAATTGAAAACTTTTGTGAGGCACTGTAGGTAACTTAAATAAAACATGCACAACCAAAAGTTTTCTGTCAACATCAGATGCACATTTTTTGAGGTGCTGCACAAGTGCAGCTTTCACTGAATTCGGTGAGATTCTTATTTATCTACCCATTCGCAAGTAGGACAGTGGAGAAGAAAATTCGGGTTAAGGAGCTGAGACCCGACAAGCCCGACATTATCATCAACCAGCAGACCAAGGAGAAAAATAAAGTCTACAAAACAGAGCTTTTGCAAGAGTTGGTTTGAGCGCAAGTCGTGGCTGACCGGTTGTGAAAAAGCTAATGCACCTTTCTGTTTTCCCTGCATTCTTTTTAAAAGTGCCAAATGTGATTTAACATGGACACAGTCAGGACAAACCGGCTTGAAGTATCTCTCCAAACGGATTAAGAAGCATGAGCAATCAAGAATTCATATAGAAAACTGTGTCAAGCTAGCTGTGCTTGGAAAGATTAGCATACCAGCGCAGCTGGATGACGGACAACATGTTGCGGTAAGAGGGCACAATGAAGAGGTTGATGAGAATTGTCATATTTTATCTAAACTCACTGACTGTATTAAGCTTTGTGGTGCTTTTGAACTGGCATTGCACGGGCATGATGAGAGGGATGCTGTTCAATTGTATTTGTCGTCTCACTGTTGATTCCATTTTATATATTGGAGAAGGTGGAGAAATGTATTTTTACATCAGCCCCACCAAGAATATATTTCAACTGCTGTCACTGAGTAGAATTATTCTTGATGGATTTCTATGTTAGCTGCTGCTGTCCCCCTGTGGTTTTATTAATTAAGCTCTCACTGAGAATGATATTTCCACATACCTCCTCTCTGGGCTGGATGGTGAAGTCAACGTCATCTCTTCTGCTCGCCAAGAAGTCAGGGTGGAAGGTGAAATGACAATGAAGAGATAAAATAGCTTATATTAAAGTTTGGTGGAGTTAAATATAGGCGAGCCATTAAGCAACTTATAAACACATTAAGGTATATGTTGCAGCATGATGTTCTGATGGGAAAACCTCCTCTCACATGCAGTGGGCCTTGAACAAGGTTGCCCAGAAATGGTTCAGATAACTCTGAAGGTCAGTGAGATGTTCACAGTGTATCATAGCTCCACAAATACCAATCTGATACGATCTGATTGCAACATGGGAAGCAAGCAGAGAACACAGAAAGGACCACCCCCATCAAATAACATCATCAAATCACCGACTGCCTACCTGCCAGCAGTATACATCCAGATGTTCTTCATCCATAGTCTGACTGCTCAGAGCTGTTTCTGTGGAGACAATGGGATATAAAACATTAGAAATCTAGGCAGAAGGTTACAGCTAATCAATCTCCACTTCTTAACATGAAAGACCAACTTATCATCTAATTCATGTGTATTATATGTGTAGATCATACTTTCAGTCTGCAATGTACATGTGTTCTTTACTCTTCACCAGTGGTGGAAACGGTTCTGATAATCCACTAACAGCTAATGGTAGATCTAATGTATTGTTCAGCGGATTAGTGGTTAATTTCTTGATCTATTTACCAGTTTAGTATGAACAAAGGTAATATTTTACAGTGCTTTCACACCAAACCTTCGGAACAGTTGTACCATGCCAGAGTCTGGTATCTGGAGCGGCTCACACCTGGGTTAACCAATCCTGAACCCTGAACCGGACCAGAGAACCGTACCCGGCACGTTTACAACTGCTGGTCTCGGTACAATTTATCTGGCCCTTGGAGCGGTTCACCTCCTGTGTGAATGCGTGCTGGCCCAGCATACCAAAGGCAGGAAGAGAGGATGAGACGTAAAGGCAGGAAGAGAGGATGAGACGTAAGGGCAGGGTGTTTGAGTTGTAGAAGAAGAAGGGGAAAAACAAAGTAAGCACCCAAAGACGAAAGAGTTTGAAAATGTCTCATGAGGCAACGTGGAGTAGTGAAGAGCTGCGTACACACAACTACAATGAACACCATAGCAGCGACAGAAACCCCAATGAGACGAACTTTCTTCTTCATGCCATTTTTTTCTTCTTGATGAGTGCAGCACTGCCCCCATTGCAGCAGCATGACGTTGCTTGGTCTGGTCTAAAAATCTCTGAATGAAAGCAAACTGGGCCAACTGAATTTTCTCAATTTTACCGATCCATGGACCAATCTCTCGACCGGACCAACAGTGTGGATGTGCCCTAAAACCATATTATATGTCTTGTTAAAGTGCAATTGAATTACTTTCTTTTGCAAAGATAAATAAAAAATAAGATTAGACATCAGTATATGAATTTTTAAAACTTAATAGAGAGTTGAATATTTAATATAGTATCCCAAATATTTCACATGACTGTAGGTATTTAGGGTAAATGTTTAGGATAAATTTGTATCTTTCAATTTAGTAGAAAATATCTGTTTTCTTGGTATTCTTGTTAAGATTCACTGCAGCGGTTAATTAGTTTGAGACATGTCAGTATCAGCAGTGTGAATGTACCCTTTCTTAGTGGAATATGAGTTAGCGAAGCTAAAGTTCTGGTTAGCTGTGGCCACCACTGCTCGTCACGATTAGCTGAAAGGTTTCCTCATTCTCTATAATTCATTGATTTCTCTCATTTCAACTTGCTTTATGACCAATTATTACTTGTTCTGTTTGTTTACTTTGTTTGATCATTTTAATCATGTCATTGTGTGAGTCTCTAGTGTCTTGTTTTAACCTCTGTGAAGCACTTTGTTACACTTGATTGTACGAAAAGTGGTCTGTAAATAAAGTTTGATTTCATTTCATTTTGATTACACCTCCAGCATGTTTGAGATTGTTAATGCCAAATTCTGACACTAATTGTATTTTGCAGCTGAAATCAAGATTCGACCAGACAACCAACAAGAAAACGGGTTTCCAATCTGTTATTGTACAATGTTTCTGCGCCAGTGTAAAATGTAGTTTCAGTTTCCCATTCTTTGCTGACAGGGGAGCGCCCAGTGTAGTCTGCTGCAGCTGTGCATTCAGAGATGGTATTCCACATATCCTGGTTGTTCACTGGACATTTTCTCTGTTTCTACCACGCTCTGAGAAGAGTGAACGTTTCAGCAGGTCTGTAGTTTCTGAAAAACCTGGACCAGGCTATATACCTTAATCATCAAATCATTGCAACCATATGATTGGATGATTCACTATTTGTCTAAACAAGCCTTTGAAAAAGTGTACCAGTGATTAATGAGAGCACATTAATTGGCACAAATTAGGTGCAGATAATAACATATTGAGTATGATGTAAAATGAATTTGCTTGCAATTGATGCATTTAGATAGATTGCATGAAAATCGTAAAAGAAAGTTCTGTCAGATATTATTGTATTTTATACACGTTCTCATTCCAGAGTTTTAGGGTTTTAAGCCACGCCCCTTTGATTTAATTGTTTTAGGCCACACCCCTTTGATTCCATGGTTGCATGTTTATATACTTTGATCTAAATGGGACTATAGATTCAAAGATGTTATAAAGTGCCCTTTACTTTGGAGGCATCTAACGCACTTGCTGGCTGGTTGGTGTTTTTAAATAAAAATAAATTTTATGTAATGTAACTGGTCCAAAATAAAGTGCTGCTTTATAGGGAGGAGTCCCCCAATCCCTCACATATTGAAGAGTCTGGACAAGACATCTTGTCTTGACAAGTGTTTACTTTGCCTTTGAGTCATAAAAACACATACATACTTTCTTACATAATAAATTAATTCGTGACTTCACGTATCAGTGGCTGCAAAAAGCTAAAGGCAAGTGCTGTTTTAGTTTACCTTCATATTTACTGTTTTTCCACCACCCAAACATTAAATCACACATCTGCAGCTGTGTTTGGCCAGCTGTGAAATGTTTGCCTTCACACGAGCTGTTATATAGTTAGATTTCACACCTCACTTGAGGCAGTCTTGCTTAGTCAGCTAAAAGCAGCTTGAAGCAAAATAGATAACTTCTATAAACCGCTTCGGTTTCTATAAATGTCTCCAGTTGTGGGGGCAAAAAATAAAGCTGTAAGTGGGTGATTACAATGTTTATGTATTTTGCTAGGATTATAAAAACTGTAAATACTCTCCTGACCAAAACGCAGTTTTTGGGGTTGTGTTGATTTTATATTGTAGATTTCACTACACGCTGAGCAAATAATAAAACAGTCAGATTAGTGAAAAAAAGTGTTATAATCCTGAAGAGCTTGAGTTTGTTACCTTAGGGCTTCACGGGGGTGCAGTTGGTAGCACTGTTGACTTGCAGTAAGAAGGGCCTGGGTTTGAATCCTAGGCTGGGGTCTTTCTGGGATCTCATGGAGTTTGCATGTTCTGCTGTGTGTGTTGTTTCCCTCCAGTTGCTCCGGCTTCTTCTGACAGTCCAAAAACCGCAAGGTCAGTTGGATTGATGGATAGTTTTCTGTTTATTTTGTTTTCAGTGCATACCTATTTGTTGGCAGTTCTGGTAACCTAGTCACCACCTTTTTTTATGGAGCAGAATGCTGGCCACCCAGCATCACCATCAACAAGTCTTAACTATGCCACAGACTAAGAGGTGAGGAGGATCATGGATGTGGTGCTGATAAGTGAAAAGATGCCAGAGACCTGCTTATTTTGATATGGCCATGTTATGAGGGGCAATGAGCAATCAGTGACAGCGTACGGCCTCAGCAATGATGGACACTGGCCGGACAGACGACCCAAGAAGTGGTGTCTTGATTGAATCAAGAAGGATATATATGATGCCAATATTACACCCAACGATGCTGTCAGTCAAAGAAAGTGGAGATCCTTGTGCAAAACAATGTACCTTGCAACAGCTGGACAATTGTTAAGAAAATAAAGATGATGGCATTTGATAGGACATAAACTAATTCAATCAAACATTGGGGTACTGTGAAACTTGCACACCCCACTCGTCAGGGGATTGCATGATACAACAACTAAGTCTAATGTAAAAGTAAATGTTCTGATGCAGATGGATCTTTCTGTGACAATAGTGCTCACTTGTGACCATCCTCTAATGCAGGGTTTCCCAAAGTTTCAGCCTGTGACCCCCAAAATAACAGTGTCAGAGACTGTCGACGCCCTAAAAATACATATACTTTTTACACTCTAAATTTATTTATAAAATGTAGAGTAAAATAATTATATGTATTTTTAAAATTATTTATTTTTAAAAAATGACATTTGATTATTTAATTTCATCATATATAATTATTTAGTGGGACATTTCATGGTACATTTATTTATTTCATTATAAGTAATTTGTTTTTATTAGTCCCTTTTGGCCCTCCATACACCTCAGCAGTCACATCATGATGATTCTGAAAATCATCTTACAACCACCACTTGGTGTCTTGCGACACCCCAGGGGGGTCCTGACCCCTACTTTGGGAACCCCTGCTCTAATGTCCTCTGATGTTGCTCTGTTAAACTATTGCTGGTCTTCATGTGTACCAGGTTCTACCCAACTTATCTGCAAAATATCTTCTAGATGTTTAACTGTTGACAGTGTATGTATAAACTGAGCTTTAAAACCCAGTATCATTGCAAACACACCACGTTAAAAGATGCATTGTCCTTTTTAGGCTTTTTCATTCTTTAAATCAGAAGATGGTGTTTGCACAGATTCATGGTGCTTTTATGCAGCTGCTCCCTGAACATACATCCTCTGCTTGACCCCAGGATGCTCCATCATCTTACCCTACTTTGCTCAGTCTATGACCGAATAAATAAACTAATGGCTGGTCAGCAGAGGGAGATATTTCTGCCTACACAGCTGTAAATTGATTCGTCTCTCTGGCTGTGGTACTGCTCGGTTCTATGATTGAGGTGATCCCTAATGAATTCTCGGGGGCCAGGTGCTGATACCCTGTTAAATAGAGACTGAAAACCATCTGTAAACAGGGACGGATGAGTTTCATGGGGCCGAGATGATATGCAGATCTAAAATAAAATGTACTCCTGTTCTTTTTTTAGCTTCATGAAGCCCTTTCTTTACACACTTCTATTATTCTCAGGAGTAAACATCATCTAGCATTAAATATCTTGTAGCATCAAATTAATATTACTGACTGACTTGTGAGCTCTGTTATGGGGCACAACAAGGAACCCATTTTGTGTAAAACTGCCATGATGGGAACAGTGTCGCCCAGACTGTTCAGGATTAATGGGAGGATAAAATGAGTAGCCTGTCTGGGGACATGCCAAGCAAGAGATGGCTGCTATTAAGATGAGAGGGCGGGAAGGCAAAATGGTCCATCCTGTTCATCGGACCGACACTGTAATATGAGCTGACAAGTTTATTGCCATGTCTCATCCTTGAATGAGCTTCATTAACTGTTCCAAGTGCTGATAGTGAGCTGAGCCATGCCAAAGGAACTTCATAATAAGATTAATAAGATATTAGTAGTGAATCAATTAATTACCCAGTGTGTTAATGATTAAGAGGAAAACACAAAGAGAACTGATGGAAAATGAAAATGTACATTTACACCAAGCAGCAATAAAAGACTGCAATGATATTAATGGCAACCAGCATGTTAGAATAAAATTCTGACATGGCTCTGAAGGTATTTGCACCCAAGATAAAACAACAATATAGCACCAATTCACAAACATTAAGCTGATCTCCATTAAAATTTTATCCAAATTAAACCATTTCGAACCCTGTAAGGGTTCCCCAGTGTTAGATGTTAGGGTTCGATTTCCTTGTTTATTTCTCTGCATTTCCCTGTTTATGTTCTATAGTTGCGGTTATTCCAGTTTATTTATGATATATTAGTTTCTTGGTTCATTCTTGTGTTACTTCTCTGGATTTCTCTGTGTTCCCAACTATCTGTGTTAATTACCCCCCTCTTTCAGTTTCTCCGTATTCACCCTGCCTCCAGCTGCTCCACATCTCATCTGATTAACTCCTATTGTTCAGTGGTCATTTCTCCACCCTGCCTCTGTATTTATACTCTCTGTTTTTTATTGCTCACCACTGGATCCTCCTGTTAAATACTAGCGCTATGTCCATTGCCTGTCCATTTCCCTGTTTACCTGCTTATCTGTGTAAGTTCATCAGTTTATGTTATTAAAGAAACTATTCCATCATATGGCTCCCACGCTCTGTTCTGCACGTTGGTCCTGCTAAACCCCAGCACCTTATGACACGTCCATTTACAGGTAGTACCAATTTAATTCAATTCAAAAACACAGTTAGAATTACAAGACAGATTAAATTTATCTTAAAATACCAATTGGTAAAATTATGCCTATTAAAGCAAACCATCAGATTGCTTTGAATCTTCGCTTCAGTGTCATCCCTCATTTCAAGCAGGCAAATTGACCTCAGATGTCACCTAGCTGAGGGTTAGGTAGCATCTGAATCTGCCTGGGGGTAATGTTGTCTCTGTTTTTTCACAGTTGTTCTATGAAGTATCCAGAGGTTTGTTAGAGAACATTAGTGAACAAGCAGGGTCATGAAGACCAAGGAACACAGCAGAACATTCAGGGATGAAGAGGTTTAAACCAGGAGTAGGTTATAAAACAAAATCTGAAGCTGGATCTACAAATCTACCAAGAGAAGGACATCAACGCAGCTGAAGAAATCCACAACTCAGGTGGGAGATTCTGTAATCTAGTTTTTGTGGAAATATAACAAGAAGAAAACCATTGCTGAAAGAAATTCAGAAGAAGCTTGAGCTGCTGTTTGCAACAAATTATGTAGGTGAGACAGCAAACGTGAAAAATGGTGTTGAGATTAGTTAACAGACTGAACTTTTGGCCTACATGCAAAACGGTATGTGTGGCGGAAAATTAACACTGCATATCACCCTAAACATGGCATCCCAACTGCGGAACGTGGTGGTGGCACCTTCATGCTAAAGAGATGTTTTTCTTAAACAAAAAACAAGGGAAGCGGCTCAGAGTTAATAGAAAGACAGATGAAGCTGAATGCAAGGTAATCCTGGATGAAAACCTGCCAGAAGCTGCAAAATACTTGAGACTATGGCAAACGCTCACCTTCCAGTTGGATAAAGCCTGAAAACATAGACCCAGATCTACATGCAATGTTTTAGTTTAAAGAATATGTGTTGAAAATCATGCACTTAAAGACCAGACCTAAATCCAGTCGAAAATCTGTGGCAAGAATTGCTGTTAGAGACATATTCAAAAGATTTTCAGTGAAAAGTTATTCGACAGCGTATTAATTCAGTGGACTTGAATACAAATGCATAGTCCACTTTTAAGATTTTAATCACTGTACTGCTGTGAATGAGGACCGAAGAGAATAGGTACCACACCACAGAATGGGGAAACACTGCAGCAGCCTAAGTCGGTGTAGCTCTGTCACTTTAACGATAAGATTTATCAAGAAGGAATGTTTTAAGCATAGTCTTAAATGCATGTCTGCCAAACAGAAAAAAATAGGGACTAAGGAGCCTGGTGACTTTCTGCCTTCCACCTTTCTTTAAAATACCCTAGGAACCATAAGTAAAGCTGCAGTCTATGAGTTGGCTGCTCTATTGGGAAGAGCTCTGTAAAATAAGATGGTGAATGAATTAAAAATAAAGATGGACACATGTCAATATTTAACAGAAGTGAAGTCAATTTAACAGAATTGACTTTGAACTTTCAAACAGAATGAGCCTGTAGCGTGACACACAGGTTGAAATCCCACTTTACCAGTCTGGTCACACCTTCCTGCAAATTATACTGCTTATTATCCTTCAGTGCTCTATCACAGCCCTGAATCAGACTGAATTATGGGTGCACAGCCTCAGCCTTATGACTGAGCAGCTCCGCCGAGATGTGTGACAAGAACAGAGAACATAATCTGACTCCCTCTATCCTCTCTCTGTCTGTCTCTCCTTCATCCTCTTTGCTTCTTACAATAACTGCTTTTGCCTCTTTCCCTAGACTCGGCTTTAAAAACATTCTCTTGCACCTTATCGCTTGTTTTAATTTTCTACTTCTCTGACCTCTCTTATTTTCCTTCTCTTGTATGACTGAAACTGTTCCATTCAAGTGCAAGCTCTCTTCCAGTCTGTGAAAAAGTTGCTTGTTAACAGTGATGTGCTCACTGACTCACAGTGAGGTCTTTAGAAAAATGCAGTATTGTATTTACTAATTGTACCTTGCGCAAGAAGAGTGTAACACTCAAACATATGCATAGTACTTAATTGAGCAGCGACTTGAAATGGCTTTTGAATTTCTTGATCAATTATTGCACAGCAGTTAAAATTGTTATGATTTGTGGGTGTTTTGGGGTTTTTGTCGGTCTTATTTTTAGTTGGGGTTTGAATCATGCTTCTGTTTTCCTGGTCGTGCTTTAGTTTTAGTATTCATGTTTTGCTAAGTTGTGTTCATGGATTGGGCTTCTGGTTATGCTTTGGTTTCATATTTTTCTAGTTAGATTTCTATTTGTTTGTATCCTTGAAGTTTTGTTTTGCTCCTGTCACGTTGTGTTCTGTCTGTCAATTAACTTTATTCGGTTCACCTGCACCAAGCTAATCTGTCTCCTTGCTCCACCTGGTTCATGCTCCATAAATACACACCTGTTCAGTTATTCATCACGGAAACATTTCAGATCATGTCACCTTGTTTTAATCATGCCATGCCATGCTTGTCTTGCCTGCCTGTTCACTGTTTTGTTGCTGCCTCCTCTAGTGAGTGAGTTTTTGTTTTCCCAACATTAAATCTTTCACCTACCGTCATGTTGCCTGCTTGTCTGCATTCCGGAGTCCTCCGTTGCATTAAACCTGACAAAATTCTGTAAATTAACTATGATGATTGTTTTTCTTTATAAGCTTTCTACTTACTTCATTAATTACATTTTTCTATCCAGTGCTAATATTTCAACTTCTTTGACTAGATATGGTGCTACATGCAGTAATGCGTTTAGTAAACTTTGGGTGAAAACATCTGCAGCCATAACATAAAGAAAGTACACCCTCTTTCTGATGAAGTTTGTTATGTATTAGGATGTCGTACGATACAAATAATCACATTTTTGCCAAATTTTAAAACTATGTAAAACTATTGTCAACTGTACAAAACCTGCGGAGGATTCTCTTATTGCTCATTTAAGAAAAAGCAAACCAAAATGAAATAGTATCATATTGTAAAAGTAAGTACACCCAATGATTTAATAGCTTGTAGAACCACTGTAACCAACAATAACTTGACGAAGTTGTCTGCTGCATGAAATTATCGACATACATTTTTGGGGGAGAAATTTGGGCAAACTTGTTATTTTGATTTAGTCCGATTTCTGTCGGGTTTGGAGATATCTGGTTCTCTTAAGGTGAAACCACAGCACTTCAATCATGTTGAGGTCTGGACTTTAACTTGATCTTTGCTTCATCTTTATTCTTTTCTGTTTTGCTATTCTGTTGCAGATTTGGTGCTGTGTTTGGGATGTTGGTCTGGTTTATAATCCAATTTGGCCCAAGCTTAAGCTGTCAAACAGGAGTTCTCACGTTTAACTTTCTAATGCTTCAGTCTAAAGAGGGGTTCATGGTCGATGCAATAACTACAAGGTTTTGTGACTGCAAAACAAACCCAAACCATTATCCCTCTACCGCAGTGTTTGACAGGTGGTATGTGGTGTTTGTGCTGTTGTGTTGTCTTTGTGCAAAAGGGCTATTATGGCAAAACATCTCTAATTTGATCAAATCTGCTTCAAACGAGTTGTTGTTCATTCATGCAAACCTAATCCTCCAGATTTTTTGGGAGAAAAAGTTTCCTCCTGGAAACAACTACAAGCAAGCCATACCTGTTTAGTCTTTTTTCTTATTTTCCTCCATTGATCTTCAGCATTTAACATTCTAGTCCTGTAGAGTCTGAGATGGAGGTTTAAAGTTTTTATGCAGCTTTGCTGAGCATTAAATGTCTTCCATAATATACACTGCTCGAAAAAATAAAGGGAACACTCAAATAACACATCCTAGATCTGAATGAATTAAATATTATCATTGAATACTTTGTTCTGTACAAAGTTGAATGTGCTGACAACAAAATCCCACACAAATCATCAATGGAAATCAAATTTACTAACCAATGGAGGCCTGGATTTGGAGTCACACACAAAATCAAGTGGAAAAACACACTACATGCTGATCCAACTTTGATGTAATGTCCTTAAAACAAGTCAAAATGAGGCTCAGTATTGTGTGTGGCCTCCACGTGCCTGTATGACCTCCCTAAAACGCCTGGGCATGCTCCTGATGAGACGGCGGACGGTCTCCTGAGGGATCTCCTCCCAGACCTGGAACTAAAGCATCCACCAACTCCTGGACAGTCTGTGGTGCAACGTGACGTTGGTGGATGGAGCGAGACATGATGTCCCAGATGTGCTCAATCGGATTCAGGTCTGGGGAACGGGCGGGCCAGTCCATAGTTTCAATGTCATTCATCTTGCAGGAACTGCTGACACACTCCAGCCACATGAGGTCTAGCATTGTCCTGCATTAGAAGGAACCCAGGGCCAACCGCACCAGCATATGGTGTCACAAGGGGTCTGAGGATCTCATCTCGGTACCCAATGGCAGTCAGGCTACCTCTAAAAGCCTTAGCTTATGCCTTTTATTATAAATATTTACAATAAATATTTATTATAAATATTAATAAGGCTTAATAATAAGCCTTTATTTCTGTTAATTATGATGTTTTTCTGCCTAAAACTAATGAAAACACGACATTTGAACACAAACCGCATACTGAGAGGCAGTCTTGCTCAGAGGCAGAGATCTGCTAAGGATGCAAAATCTCAGTTTTTGTCCAATAGAATTTCCAACAGCAGTCATTGTCCTACGATGTTATGTATCTCAATTAACTCTGTCATTAATCTTTTATTTTCTAATGGAAAAGTGACATCTATAAGATAGGTTTCTGGCACAGTTAATGTTGTAGATCTATCTGTTGCTCCTGTTTTAGCTGTATTAATTCAACATATGAGACCTACTAACTGCCCTCTTCACTGTCTTCCTTTTAAATTGATGAAAGAGGATTTTATTGATGTTGGTCCTGTGCTTGTAATTTTTATTAACTTCTGTCTTAACTCAGGATCTGTGCCAATTGCTTTTAAACATGCTGTTGTTGGGCCTCTTCTCAAAAAAACCCACCTTCACTAATCAATTTTATCTAACTTTAGATCTAGATCTATTAACCTTTTCTTTTTAAAAATCATCTTTATAAACTGCAACCATTTTTAAAATCAAATAGCATTTATGAAAAATTTTCATTGGGCTTTACATCACGACATAGCACTGGGACCTCCCTGTTTAAGATACACAGTGACATAGCTATGTCCTTTAACACTAAGTCCCCTGTTGTTCTGGTTCTGTTGGACATTACAGCAGCCTTTGACGTAGTGGACCATTAATAAGAATCATAGCTAAAATGGCACAATGGTTCTTGGTATTAAAAGCCTGCCTGAAAAAGTCTAAGCTAAGCTAAAAGTCTTAAGCTTAGATTTAGAGATGCCTGGGTCAGTGGGTCAATCAAACAGGCTAATCAAGTCTGATTTTTAACATCTTTGTTTAGGTTACATTTGAATGGGACGTATGGGCTACAAAAGTTTCAAAGTATTAATATTGGTAAGGGCTCTCAACTCATAACATGTTTACTCTTGAAGGAAGTGTATGTTTATTTTTCACAGCATATTTATTTTGGCCTTATTATTGATTAATAATCAAGGACAGTGTGAAATCTGTTGTGTGTTTGCGTGCACTTAAGGCTCAACTTAAATAGTTTTAGAACTTGGCAAAGGCCAAATTAATTTAATTTGTTCTGATAGTGCCCTACCATTTAAAGAGGCTATACTTTGTTCAGATAATGACTGCTATATGTAAATACAAAGACTTCATGGCATATTTTGTTTTCACAGCAATTTCCAATTATTTTGTTGAAGTTCATTATCTACAGTTTTCTTAATCATAAATATTAAACTTTTCTGAATTTTCCATTGTCAGTTTTTTTCTGTCCTGGTAGAATCACTCACAGCAGCTTGGAGAGAGCAAATGCTAAAAAATCAGCAGAGCCCTACTTAGCAGTACAATTATACTCATGGGGACGCCACTGTAGCGACAGTACGGCATTAAAGCAAAGACAATGAAACACAGAACAGGAAAGGTGCAGAGAGGAAAGCAAACAATCCACAAGTGGGAATTAGCTTCCAAAAAACGATCCTGCAGGAGATGAAGACACGAAGTAAAACAGGTTGAGAGGAAGAAGCAAGGCATGTGTCATGGTTTAGCGTCAGTCTGAGACTCAAGGTAGTAATAAATCATTAAATCATTTCACACATGTTCTATTTTTTGCGTTGACAGTCACATAGAGTGATACACTGAATGAACTATCACTATATTCTAATGAAGGTCGGGAGTTGAAATAAGACCTCACTGAGGGTTATAAATGTAATTTAATCAACTCTTACCAAAACAACCAGTTTCTGAGCCAGAAGGAGCACCGATATGGGCTGCAGAAGAACACACTGGTTTATTTATTAGCCACAGGTTTTCCTGCTCTCCAAAAATAACAGAGAGATGCAACCTGGCAGAGCTTCACATCAGATAATGCAGGATTTACACTCAGCTATTATAACACCAACGCAAGCGGTCGTATAGGTGCAAACTAAAGATCCCTTTATCTGCTATTTTTGCAGAAAGGGATGAATTACACATTTTTCTGTATAATATCCACAGTTATGTCTTTCTTTCTGGAGCTTGCACCATTTCTGTGTTTTTGTCACCTGCTAGATGGAGAGTGTGCTATTTTAAGCTTGAGACATCAGTTTTCCTAGTGCCAGCTAAGTTCATTTAGTGGCCCCTTTTAAATAAATTAGGCTAAAAGTAACAAATGAGAATACATTAAGAGACTGCAGATGAAATCTTGCCTGGGTGGACAAATCTGGCACATACATGGAATGGACTGAAATACTCATAATGAATTCATAACATTACTTTGAGGTCAATAAAGATTAAAAATAAAAATGAGAAGAATAAGTTTGAAAAAGTAGCCTGTATTGATATATTTCTCATATATACACATGATGGATTGAAATGCTTATTATAATTACTATATAGTGTGTCTTGAACAAATAAAGATGAAAATAACTGCTCAGGAGTCTGTTTCATCTAAGCTTAATGCGGAAGTCGTGATATAAGAAAACAGAATGTGAATGTTTAACAAAGTCAGGAAACAAGACTACAAAACTGTTACGACGTGCATTATGTGGGACCCCAGAATGCAGACGAGTAGGCAGCATGACAGAAACAAAAAAACAACCCACGCAGGGCACAGAGTTCGGGCGGGCGCCAATGAGCCAGGGGCCTCATAGACAGGCTGTGAGCCAGGGGAACCTTCAGAGGCCGAAGCAGCGCCTGGCGAACCTTCAGAGGCCGAAGCAGCGCCTGGCAAACCCTCATCTCTGGGTTCAGAGGCCAGAACAAGGACAAACTGTTTCTTGAACCCCTCAGGAACAGGATCCGGCGGCGCTTCCTCCTCGAACCCCTCGTCGCAGGGTTCAGAAGCCAGAATGAGGACCAGTTTCTCACTGAACCCCTGGAAGGCCTCCAGACTAGGAGCAGGACCTGAGGCATCAGCGGGACCCTCAGTGACGTGAGCAGGAGCTGAGAAGTCGCCGGGACCCCCGATGACTTGAGCCGAGGCGTCCCTCTTACGACGTCCTCTGCGACGTGTGGAGGAGGTTGAGGCAGACTTAGGGTCTGGCCTGGAGTCAGGCTGTGGTGGGTCTGGCCTGGAGTCAGGCTGTGGTGCGTCTGGCCTGGAGTCAGGCTGTGGTGCGTCTGGCCTGGAGTCAGGCTGTGGTGCGTCTGGCCTGGAGTCAGGCTGTGGTGCTTCTGACTCCTGGCCTGGAGTCAGGCTGTGGTGCTTCTGACTCCTGGCCTGGAGTCAGGCTGTGGTGCGTCTGACTCCTGGCCTGGAGTCAGGCTGTGGTGCGTCTGACTCCTGGCCTGGAGTCAGGCTGTGGTGCGTCTGACTCCTGGCCTTGAGTCAGGCTGTGGTGCGTC
Source organism: Crenichthys baileyi (assembly GCA_036173005.1). Lineage (NCBI taxonomy): Eukaryota > Metazoa > Chordata > Actinopteri > Cyprinodontiformes > Goodeidae > Crenichthys > Crenichthys baileyi. Next base: position 822,420 of record JAHHUM010001466.1, on the reverse strand, counting down.
TGACTCCTGGCCTGGAGTCAGGCTGTGGTGCGTCAGGTCTAAGTTCCATGAGCACCCCCCAGAGGAAAAAAAGAAGGTGCTCAGGACCTGGAGGTGGAGGCAGCCCGCCCTCGGGCCCCTCCGGAAACTCTACAGCGGGCTGTAGACCTGGCGTGGACTGCTCTGCAGTAGCGCTCATGAGACCTGACGTGGGCTGCTCAGCAGCAGCAGCAGCGCTCTGGAAACCTGACGTGGGCTGCTCAGCAGCAGCGCTCATATGGCTTGGTGTGGGTGACGGAGGACGGCAGTAAAACAGCCTTACTACCGTTTCATAATCCTCCTCCATTTGCTTGATTCTCTGCATCTGCTCAGGAGAGAAATACAGGAGACTGGTCTTCCTGAAGCTCTTTATCTGGCGGGCAAAAAACATTAATCGCTCCTCCAGCTCCTCTGGTGTTGCCTCAGAACACCGGGCTGAAGACGGCATGGGCGGAGCTGCAGTAAGCATGGGAGACATTGCTGTGGCAGACGAAGGTGCGGGCTTGCTTGCTGCAGCCCTCACGTCAGCTGGCAGGGAAACCACCTCCTCGCCAGACCACCGGCTGTTAACCCCTGCACGTCGGCGATTCCTGCAGCGGGAGGAAGATAACGGCTTAGCTGCCGGTACAGAAGCAGGAGGGGAACGTCGGAGCTGAGGCGGAGGGACAAAGCAGCCCTCCCGAACTCTCTGGCGCTGCGCTGCCTCACGCTCCATCTGTTCCAGCAGCAGTGGAGAGGGCAGCACGTCCAGGTCGGTGGACAGATTCCTCATCGCCTCCTCCTTCTGACGTTCCACCCAGCGATCCAAGGCATCTGCCTTCAGCTTGTCCGCGGGGTCCGTGGTTGGCGGAAACATTCTGTTACGACTTGCGTTATGTGGGACCCCAGAATGCAGACGAGTAGGCAGCATGACGGTAGGTGAAAAACGATTTAATAAAAAAAAAAAAAACTCACTCTCAGAAGAGGCAGGAACAAAACAGAAGCAGGCTGGCTAGACAGCCATTGCATGGTCCACAAAACCAGACATGATTAGAGAAATGTTTCCGCGACGAACAACTGAACAGATGTGTATTTATGGAGGGTGAACCAGGTGAAGCAAGACAGATTAACTAGGTGCAGGTGAACCGAATAAACTTAATTGACAGGAGAGAGCAAACGTGACTGGAGTAAAACATGGCTTGAACAGAACGCAAATCCAAGAAAACAAACTAATAGAACTATAACTCGAAAAACATGAAAAAAAAAAGCATAAACAAGAAAATAATAAACAGAAGCACGATTCAAAACTTGAGCAGTGAAAAACATAAGGAAAAAACCCGAAACCAAACACCAAACAACCCCAAATCATAACAAAAACAAACTAAAACCAAATAAAAAGATAATCTGAGTTTTAATTTAATCAGTTCAATTTATTTAAGGGAGGGCAGCACTGAATTCAAGGTTGTCATGTAAAAACAAAAGCATCTTTAGGTTCAAAGCTCTTCAAAAATTAGGAGGACTCCTGGTTGTGTTCAGTTGAAACTGGTTGGGGTGGTCTGGTTGGGGTGGTCTTCAAGATTCATGGATGAACATGATCCTGCTGTTTGAAATTTTTTTTTTCCTCAATGTTTGTTCTATAAGAGCCTCATTTTAATCAATATATTTCTAAAATCTGATGCAACCATTGCAGACTCTTGAAGATCGTATGTAATGTAATGAATTTTTAGATACTTTTTACTGCCCATTTTTAAATACTATAAATTATCATGATTCAGTTTTAATCCTCCTTTAGTGTGGTCTTTCTTCAACAACCAGAACCTCCTCACACGCCTGATGGTTCCAACACTGGGCCTCTGGGAAAATCTGTGGAAAAAGTAATGAATCAGTAACACTCAACATGCTGGCCAAAAACCAATTCCCACTAAAAAGCAGCGACTGCCTACACACTACAACTCATGCCACCACTTCTGCCCTTGGCCTGTTCCTATTGTGCCAACTCTTTCCAGATCAAATGATTTACAAACACAGTGAGCATTGTTAGCTAAACCGTTATAAAACTATTGAAAGTTCTGAAACAGAAACTCATCCTTCTGTTTGCCATAGGTTGGGATTAATGTTCGTTTGCTTTGCAATTAAGAGACAAAACATCCTGACAGCATAAAGCAGGAATGTGAAAAGTGGAATTAATCATGGCCTCTCAAAGGACCGATCTCAGCTAAAAAATGCGCATATTTTGAAGTTTTTAAGAATTTGACTTGCAGAAATATATTCCCCAGCTCTGGGTGACCTGTTACATCAGGATGGATGCATAATTAGAGCTATGTCTCTTGTGATAAACTATAAATATGCTGATTTCAATTGCATGGCCCTGTTTTACAAAGTGTTTGAACAATGATCACTTTTCCAGCTTTATTTAATCGGAAATTGTCGTGTAAATACCCAACTTGTGTATACAACAGAATGAAATAGCTAATAAGACTGCAGCACATTGATAGAATTACACATGTATTAAATTAATTAAATTGGATAAATTAAATAAGAAACAATGAACAGATACTAATTAAGGCAGAAAAAGAGAAAAATCAGCCAATAACCATTTTGAGCAATATTTCTTGACTAGATTTCAAGAAATCTAGAAGTCAAAGTGTCTAAAATTAAATCTTAAGTGTTGTTGGCTCTTTTGGGAAAATATCACAGGCAGCAACTCTGATTCATCTATACAATAAACATGCTTCACATACATAAAAAGAAAACTCTAAAAACGTTAAAGCATCTATGTAAAACCTGCATTGGGTAGAGAGAAAATATGACCACCTAACGAGCTTTTTTGTGTTTGTACAAAAGTCAAAGGTGGAGCACAATGACTGCAGAAGCCTGATCTGTAAATGTCGGATGTAGGTAAACATGGCTGAAGGAGGGCATGTGTGTGGGTGTGCTAAATTAGTTACTGGGATTAGTGCCACTGCTGTGGCAGGCCCATATGGCATAGAGCTCAACTCTAAGGCTGGCTCTGCTCATTAACATTCCCTTGTTATTGTGTGTGCTGACTCTCTTTATTTCTGCTGAGGGAGTCAAATCTCAGGATCACATGTTAATAAAACTGATACCTGCTCATATGCAACCCTATTCACAGCTCTAATTTAGACTCTTAATGAATTCAAAGATAATCATTTCATACAAAGTAGAGTCGGTGTGGACGAAACAACCAAGGGAGGAGCAATTTACAAATCAGAGTGTGGCATTTAAAAAGGATGTTGACCACATGCTTCCTATGGTGCTGTGGCATTTCCAAAAACTTTTAGTTTAGGAGAAGTGAAAACTATTTGAAACAATGCGCCCCTGAGGATTTCCTGTCTTTTTTGTTGTCAAGATTTTCTCATTGCTTCTTTCCAGCTGTCCTATAGATAAAGTAACTGTTTAAACATTTAACATCTATAAAAGCTAAAACTCCAGTAGTCTAAACCCTAAAATATTATTTACTTCCCCTCTTTTATAAATGATCAGCTATAATGGTCAACCTTTAGATTTCAGAGGGGATTTATATATATGTTTTATATATATTGGTTTTACTGGTGTGCACATTGTTTACAACATTTAGAAAAATCCAACATTGAATTTGACCGTATTTATTTTTCTTATGGTGGAATTTTTTCTTTTTGATTGGTAGCGAATTGTTTTTAGCAAAACTGCTGCTGCCACTGTTATTTAAACCCCTAAAGGTTCAGATAAACTTCTAATTAGTAATCCATGACTTCTTGTTTTCCTGAGGTAAAAAAATGACGCGAGCCATAGAGGTAAACTATTTTTAGCCACTTCCAAAAAATGGGAAAGACAAGAGAACATGCAATTCATATTAGGCAAATGTGTGTTTTTCTTCATAATACAGGAGACCACTGTAAGAAAAGCGATTGTCACCTAAAGCTGCCCAAAAGATGCTATCACAGAAATGATTTAAAAGTTAAAAACAACTGGAAGATTAACACAAACGGCTGGATGTGGACAGGTTTATCTTGTATCTAGGGTTCTGGTGCCTACTTAGTTTTGACAAATTTTTCCATTTTGACATCATTCAATTCAGTTTTATTTATATAGCGCCAATTCACGACACATGTCGTCTCAAAGCACTTCACAAAGGGTTTGGGATGGTGAGGGGCTATTGGGAAGGTTAGAATAAACTTCTGAGTGTTAGAGTTTGGCCATTTTAAAATGGGCTATGTGTAGGGCTACTAAGTAAAATAATAAACTGATAAAGTTTGTCCATCTAGAGCCCACTGGTGGCCATTGTTATACTAAAAACCACAAGGATTGGTGGTACGTCTCTCTGTCAGACTGACACTGTCCTGACACTGTCAAATCTGTGGTCTGAGGTGGCTTTTGGTTTATTCTGCTCCATCTTTAGATTACATGCAGCCATGTGTTCTTCATGCGCTATCTCTGCATCGCAGAAGAAGAATGGGGTTTATTGCGTTTGAATTATAGCTGAAAATGTAAAATTTGAAACATTTTAGGAAAAAATGACAGATCCTCACAATTAAAACTACCGACTATTTCCGCAGAACACATTCTTCACATCTCCCTGTGCTTTCCATCTCTTCCTGTCCCGCCTACCTCACAGTGGCTTTTGGACAAGTACCATCAACAGGAATGAGGACCACAGATTCAGTCTCTCATGGTGGCTAGCCTGTGGGTCAAAATAATCTGCTTCACACCAGAAAGAACCCAATGGGATCCTCAGTAAAAACATATAGGTCAAGCCTCTCCTGTCTCTGGATAATAGAAGGGTGACGGCTTTATTGATAACAGCAAACAGCATCTCACACATGCAGCGGAAAAGGCTCCAAGTACTGGTTCCGTGTAGTTAAGACTTTATGTGGTGTGAATATAATGAAACTGGAACCACAGGAATTTCTGGTATTAATAAACTATTGTACCTGCTTTGTCCATATGAGAAAACAAAAATATTTATATCTACCATTAAAATGTCTGATTTCTAAACCATACATGTTCTAAAAGGTTTCTCCTCCTGCTGCTTTGTCTGTTTGTTTTGGGGACTTTTCGATCTACACTGTTGCCCTGTTGCCTCAAACGTAAAAAATCTCTCTGGGGAACTTAGATGTTTGCATGTTCTCCCCATGCGTGTGTGTGTTTCTCCTGCATGCTCCTGGGTTCTTCTCACAGTTCAAAACTGATTTAAGTTGCCCTGAGGAATAAATGAGAGTTCACTGGTGTGTGACTTTCTGTCCACCTTTTCAGGGTGTACTCTGTCTATCGTATTCACTGCTTGCATCCATCTCCAGTCCCCCCACAGCCTTGATTGCGATGAATCTGGTACAGATAATGAGAAAATGCCTGCAGAAGTTAAATGGGTAAAAGTCTAAGAAACTAAAACACAGGATATTGCCAAAACCCTTAAATTAAGTTCACCTTTCTTTGTAGTAGCATGGTTCTAGAACAAGATACATGTGAAGAAATCCCTGGTGGTACAATTACTACACTTTTCTTGAAATCTTTATTTTTTCAGCTGATCAGAATGTCTGGGAAATCCATGACTTTCTGCTTCAATCCATGATTATGATTTTTGAGAAAGAGGTCAATTTTGTTTTGCACCGTAGAACATTTGGAGGGAGAAGAGGAAAGCAAGAAAACTACAGCAAGAGTGACATCTCAAAAAAGCCCTTTCTGTCTTTTCATCTCAAACTTGTTGTGGAGTTGGCAAAACTCTACTGGGACTTTAATTAGAACCGTGTGCTTTAGTCTGGTGAGAAACAAACTTGGAAAAGCAGCCCATGTCTACTGTGAAGTATGGTGAAGGGAGTATGATGAGGTGGGCCTGTTCCTCTTCCGAAGGCACTGGGACTTTGGAGAGCATGGCATCATGGACTGTTTTTCTAAGAGACATTTTAAATAAAATTATGATGGGATGTTCCTGGGTCTTTCAACAAAATAGTTATCCAAAACAAATGGCAAAATCACCAAAGAAATGGGTCACCAGACACAAAATCTACTTTCCTCCATGAGCGTTTCAGTACCCAGACTGGGGGTGGGGTGAGCATTGAAGAATTAATAACAGGACCCAGACCCAGAGCTCTGGATGTTCTAGTGAGACTGTGCAAACAAGAATGGTTAAACTCTTTCTCTCAGTGTGGTCCAGTTGTTTAAAATTTTATAGAAGTGCTGTTCTGTGGGCAAAAGGGTTATACAAAGTATTGATAGCAGGGGTGCCTTTAATCATCACTCCTGGGATTTTGTCAAAAAATAAATAAAAATTATAATACGTGCAGGTCCCTTTTTTACATGCAGTCGTCCTTTCAAATATATGAAGGCACCCAGCTGCAGGCCATCAGGTAACAAATCTGCAACCAACTTTTAAATCCATCTCCAACCCAAATAAAGTTCATATGCAAATGTTAGCTGGAAAAAGGGTGAATTTATTTTGAGTGTTTTTACATATTGTCACCAGAGGTGCCAATGTTCATTATTTTTCCTGCTTTATCGTTTAGTTTTGTTGATCTTTGCAAATAAAGGGAGTTTCAACAGGAGTGTAAAAGACTGAATAAGGGAAGCCCTGTACTGCAGATCTGTCTGGATGCTAGATGTGATGATAAGACTGTTGAGCCTCACCTTATGGAAAAGCTCTGAAAAAGTTGCAGCAAAAACATTTCCAACTTTCTCTAGATGGCTTTTTAAAAGTTTTTTGTTGAGAGAAATCTGTTTGGCTTAGCAGCATAATCGAAAAATAAAGTAATAAAATAAAGGTCTGCATCAGCTCTGCCTTGGATAATATAAATGAACTAAAAAGAAGAGGATAAATAATTAAATAAAAGCGTCCAGGTTCAGCTGCTTTTAGCTGCATTTTGTTTTCAGTCAGAGAAAGACTCCACTCTTCAGCCACAGCTGTGGCTTTGTTTAGCTGTGGGAAAGGACCGATCCGCAGCAGGTTCTGAATGGACTCCTTTGCCCTCCACCACTCCCTTAGTAGGCTTTCCAGCAGACAGGTCTTCGTCTCTCTCATCTTGTTTTTTCATCTCTTACACACAAGCAAACACTTTTCAGCCATGTTTTTACTACCTCCATCTGTCCCACAGCTTTCTTGTAATCACCTTTTTGTCCCTTAATGTGCTTCTTACACTTGATGTTTTCCTCTCACAGAGCTGCACCCAAAAATATCAGCACACGGAAAAAAGGAAGGTAAAGGAGAAGGAAAGCTAATGAGCAGGACCTGGAGCACACTAATAAGTCTTGTCTTCTGCAGCTCTGCAGAGAGGTTTATATATGTTTTGAATGGCTGAACTTGGCCTGGCCCAACATTTCCTTCATTCCCTTTTTTAAAAGAACCTAAAATTCCTGGTGGTCCTGCATGCACTAACACAGACAAGTCTGTCTGACTTTGATTTGTGGCTGAAATGTCGCTTCATTTATTCCCTCCTATAGAAATAAGACTCTTTGTTTTTGGCCAACATACATCCCCTATGAGAAGCTTAAAGATGAAATGTCGAGAAACAGGCGGGGTCAGAACACCAACCTTTAACAGGCAGACACTGAAGAGAGTCTTAAAGTATGCAACCAAATGTTTTGCAAAAGAAATCCGTTTTTTGGAGACGCCTTTGTGTGAAATAAGGGTCTTTAACTTCCTGGCCTAAAAACCAAGGGCTATGCTCCCTGTTTTTAAAGGCTGTTGTCTAATAGAGTCTAAAAAACAATTTGGAGATGTAATCAACCCAGACTTTAAAGTGAAGAAACAGTACTTTGTGACACCCTTGTGCAGGGTCAAAAGATAACTTATTCTCCAAGGTGAAGAAACAAATGAAAGAGGGAAAAGGAAAAACTACGTTAAGGGAACATCGCCAAGGAAATAATTGAGCATGCATTTATAGGACAGCTTTTTGTTGCAATTAAAGCTGCAAGTCTTTTGGGGGAATGTCGATACCAGCTATAGAAAGCTGTGATAGAAGTTGATCAGAAGAATTAATTAGAAGTTGGTAAGCACTCTGATCAACTTCAAAAAAATCAACAAATGCATTAACTTCTCCCCTGCTGTCACTTAAAGTAAAATTCTCAGAGCTATGTTTTGTTTATTTCTGTATTTTTATGTAATAAATCCATACATCCTTTCATTGTCTGTCTCCAGCGGTCATTGGGACGGAGGTGAGGTACACCCTGGACAGGTCACCAGTTCATCTGTCATGATTTGAGGGTGTTTGGGTTTTTGTTTGGGTTCTAGTTATTTTTGTTTTCAGTTTACGTTTTGGATCTTGTTTATGTTTATTATTTTCCTGGCTGTGCTTTAGTTTCTTGTGTTCTAGTTCATGTTCTGTACGTTATGTTTTCCTGATTACTTTGTATCGTTGCATTTCTGTTATGCTCCAGTCACGTTTTGTTCTCTCTGTCTCTGTTAAGCAGTCAGCTTCATTTGGTCCACCTGCATGTTAATCAGTTTTGTTTTTCACCTGTGTCTTGCCATTCATATACACCCTTATCTTGTTCATGCTTCGCGGAAACATTTTGGGTCACGTCACTCTCTGTTCATTTCATGATCTTCGCTCATGCCAAGCCTGTCTTGCCAGCCTGTCCATGTCTGTTTTTTTGCCACCATCTTCTGCTTCCATGCTTCCTGCTCTTATGCATTCTGGGGTCCTCCGCCACACCACACCTGACATCATCACAGGACAAACAACCATGTTTTTGGACTGTGGGAGGAAGCCAGAGTATCTGGAGAGAACCATGCACGGGAAGAAAATGCAAAATACATACAGAACAACAGAAGGGCCAGGATCTGAACCCAGGACTTTCTTGGTGCCAGAGAACTGTGCTATCAACCATGCCCTTCCATTCATTCATTTATTCTTAAATTAAATAACTTTTTTTTTAGTTTTTGTTCCTTTTTGTGCTTATGCAGCCAGGAGATTCAGGGATTTGACTTATTCAGGTACAAAGCAAGTAAATGATCTGCTAGCATGGGCCTCCTCAGGTCCTGCATATGTTTTGCTAGATTTTTTTTTCAACCATGTCCAGATTGTATATCCTGATTATTTTGTCCTTCCTGCTTTGCTCTTTTATTAAAGCACAAGTTACTGATATGCTATAATGGTCAGGTATACAGGAGTTGGACAGAATATGAGGAAAAAGCATAGAAAATCAAAAAAAAAATTTAACTTTAGGATATTTCCCTATTTTTAGTTTTTTACAGGATAAGTGGTTAGAAAACATGTTCAGATGCCCTTAATGAGACCAACCGAATGAAATTCATTCAACCTGACTGTGTTGCTGATAAGAAGTACTTTGTTCTCAGTCGCACTTCTCTGGGTTTGGTGCTGCCTGGAAAAAAACTACTGAGCTAAAACACTTTGAAAACAGTCACCAGCTGTGTGTACGCATTGTTGCTCTATGGCAGTACCCGTGTCCAATAATGTCTGCAACCATCAACAGTAACTCTGAAAAGCCTTAGAGTTACTTCAATATTTAATTTTCTTTTGAGCTTAATAAGGCATTTGATTATGTTGCTGAACTGAACTGAACCAGTCTGCTCATTCTTCTCTGATGTCAAAAAGGCATCTTTGTCCACACAACTGACTCACAGGTTATTTTCCTCTTTTTCGGACAACTCTCTGTGATCCAGAGAGATGGCTGTGTTTGAAAAGTCTCAGTAGATCAGCAGTTTTTGAGATTCTTGCACCATCCTGCCTAGCACCAACAACCATGCCCGGTTCCAAGTCAGTTCTGCTGCTTGGTTTGAACTTCAGGAAGTAGTCCTCACTGAGTCTAGAGGCCTGAATGTATGCTGCCCTGTGATTGGCTGACTTGTTTTTTCTATCTACAAATAAATGAACAAGTATATCTAATTGAAGTGGCCATTTTTGCAAACCATGTACTTTTTATTAAATTATATTCACATAGGTGTATGCCTTTTCATAGCACTAGTTTTATAAATGACATGACCAATTTCATGCTGATTTTAATCATTTCCCACCAGGTTCAAAGTCATCTTCGTCTCGTACTAACAAGTCCCCACTTCGTCTCCTACTTCTATTTCATATGTGCAAACAGACATTTTTTATTTATGTACTTGATGCATTAGGGATCCGTTTATACGTTCATTAAGTATTTTCATTAATTATAAAGTCTTAAAAATCATAATAATTTAACTCTGTATTTTTTTCTCGCGCTGCATGGTGGCGCAGTTGGCAGCACTGTTGCCTTGCCTGGGTTCGACTCCGGGCAGTGGGTCTTTCTGCATGGAGTTTGCATGTTGTCCCCGTGAATGAGTGGGTTCTCTCCAGGTTTTACGCACAGTCCGAAAAGTTGATTTGGTCTCTCTAAATTGCCCTCAGGTGTGTATGGGTGTGTGCGTGGTTGTTTGTCCAGTGTTTCTAATTGTTGCCATGCGATGGACTGGTGATCTGTCCAGGATGTACCCCACATCTTGCTCGTAGACCACTGGAAATAGGCACCAGCTCCCCATCGGCCCTGTACAGAAGAAGTGGGTATAGAAAATGAATGGATGGATTATTTCTCCCTATTTTAACTTATTTTGGTTTCCAATCCTTTCATGCCTCTACTTCACTTTAGAAAGTAGAGCCACTGTTTCTTTGCATCAAAAAGAGTCAGTTGAGGTGGTTCGGCAATCTAATCAGGATGGCCTTTGGAGGATTTCCGGGCACTTCCTACTGGGAGGAGATCCCGGGGATGACCCAGAACCAGCTGGAGGAACCAAATATCCTGACTGGCCTGGGAACACTGCAGTCCCACACAATGAGCTAGGGAGAGGGATGTCTGGGATTCCCTCCTGCACCTGCTGCCCCTGCAACCCAGTCCTGGATAAGCAGAAAACAATGGATGGATCCTTTTATGGACAGTAAAACAGATTATGATCTCTGATCAAACTAAGATAACCCTAAGCTACTTCCTGTTGGTAGAGATTATTTATTGAGGTCATATAACCAGGCAACAGGTGGAGTATAGAAATAATCAGCTTTAATGTCAGTGAAGTAGGTGGGGCCGCATCAGTATTTATGTTCTTTGTACAGCAGGTAAGGTACTGTAACTACTTTGCAGAAACCTATCTCCAAGGATCCACACTGTGCCTTTTAAAAGTAACCTATTTCTTAGAGGAATATTTCAACGGTTACTTAAACTAATTGCCAGAGGTTAGGCGTAGGCGTGGGGATAAGTGCAGGGTAAAGCTACTTGGTCAGTGCATGAGCAAAAAATAATCTGTGTAACACAAAGATTCATCCAAAGTTTTCTGCAACAACCAGGCACTGAAAAGTTCACAGCAGGTGTGGCTCATGTTTCAGTGAAAGGCACACTTTCAAGAGGCAGCTACGTAGGAGGTAAGTGGTGTTCCAATGAGGACTCATCTGTATTCTGGCCCTGCTCCTTAAAACACAAGTGGGAGGTATTCACACAAAGAACATCAACCACAGCTGCTGCTCAGAGAGTGATCGAGTATTCAGACCCCCTTAAAGCAGCAGTTAACGGAAAACTCTGCTGCTTAGGAAAACCAGGTGTTGTGAGGACGTCTGGGCAAAAGAAGCTCACAGAAATTAAATTCACCATGCAAAACTTGACCGAAAGCTTTTATCCTGAATATTCTGTTGTGGTAAAAAGTCACTTCTAATGGAATATAAAAAGAAATATGTATATTAATCATTCCTGGTTCTGAATATTCTGCGAGGTAGTGGAAAAACATTAAATCAGGTGCGAACATTTTCAGCTAATTTAAAATGCAAAGTTCAGCATTGCCTTAAACATCTCAATTTTGCTCCAGAAGAAAAACAGTTATTTACTCAGCATCTGGCAGAGCTCAAAGCTGGGCCGTGTCGGAACAGCTGTCCCAGGTAAGCACTTCAAAATCTCCCTGCAGGCCTGGCCTTTGAGTGCATAAATACGGTGTCAACAGAAATCCGGTGCAGCAATGCTTGCTTTTCTAACACTGTCACCCTTAAAGACGCCATTCTATTTCTGAACGTGTCGAGAGTTTGTTATACAGTGCCTGGCAAAATATTCATACCACTTGGACTTTTTTTTAAACTTTGTCACATCACAACCACAACTGACAGAAAATAGCATAATTATTTGTGAAAGTGGAAGGAAAATGATACAAATGTTAAACACATTTACAGATAAAAACTGAAAAATGTGGCGTGCACATGCATTCAGTCCCCCTTATTTTCTACCCGCTGAATAAAATCCAGTGCAAACAAGTGCATACAGAAGTAACTGAATTAGTACAGTTCACATGTGTGTAATTTATTCTCACAAAACAGCCATTCCAAATCACCCCGAATGCACCATCTTCACGATGAAACATTGTGGTGGTGGTGGCAGCATCATGCTATGGGGAATGATGCTGGTACCACCAGCAGCAACAAAGAAGACAGTCAGATAGACAGGAGGATCCTGGAAGAAAACCTGTTCCAGGCTGCAAAAGATTTAAGAAAAGGTTTTGCCATCCAGCAGATCAATGACCCAAAACAAACATTCAGAGGACGGATATTCATCTACCAAAGTAGACAAATCAAAGTACGTGGCAAAATCAAATTGAGAATCCATGGCAAGACCATAAAATCTCAGTTCGCTGACACTATCCATCCAGGTAGACTCAGCTTGAGCTGGTTTGCAAAAAAAACAAATATGAGTAAAACTTTCAGTCTCCTTTTGTTGTGTTAGTAGAGATATACCCCCAAAAGGGTTTTCCAAAGTATTCATTTCCAAAGTATTCATTTATCCATCCACTTTACACACTTGTCCTTGCTGGGGGAGCCGTTGGGTGAGTGGTGCAGGTGCCTAGAGACAGGGTACACCATGGCCAGGTCGCCAGTCCATCACAGGGCACACAGAGACACACTGGACAGACACCATGCCTGCACACACTCATAGCTAAGGGTAATTTAGAGAGACCAATTAACCTAGCTAAAAGTCAAGTTTTTGGACTGTGGGAGGAAGCCCGAGTACCCCGGGAAAACCCACACATGCGTGCAAAGAACATGCAAACTCCATGCAGAAAGACCCCAGCCCAGGATTCAAACCCAGGACCTTATTGCTCCAAGGCAACAGTGCTAACACCCGCAGGTTTTAGTATTGAGTCAAAATTGGCAACAAAAAGAACACTCCAGACTAGTTTATTTAGCAATGAAATAGTTAAATGAGAGATAAGTAATTTTAATGAGTCATTTATTTCTATATGTATTCATAATTATGGCAGGATTGGTCATCCATACCTGCATGGATGATTGTAAATGTATGTGCAATATGTTGTAAAAAACATGCATGCAACAAAAACATTACCTATGTTGGCAAAAAGTCTCTCAGAAAGAGAGAAAAACAGGAGCAGGAGCTGGCTTTATAGACTTTTGTAGCTAATTCAAGCCAAGGGAGAAGGAAGGGGGAAACAAAAGGTGCCTTAAGCAGTGATATCAAGCCATAACATAGTTTTACTTCACAATTATGCCTTACTTTGTGTTGGTCTATCATATCTTATCCCAATAAAACACACTGACATTTGTAGTTGTAAATAAAAGGTGAAAAAGCTCTGAAGCCTGAAGCACTGTACTTAATTAATCACATGACTAAAGAAGATCTATTAGCCCAACACTTTTATTTTATTCTATCTATATATTTCTAAAACTCATAGAATTACAATCCAAGCTCTCCCCTGTCATTTCTGTTTGCTTTAAATTACTTACCCCTGATTTGCAACAAAATAAACATGTAAAATAACACCTGGATGTCACTTTATCTTACAGGTAGAAGACATTTTTAATGACTGCATCTGCAAGTCTGACAACCCTGTTTTAATTAGTTTTATCTCCATGTTCTCCTAGTAGTTAAAGAAGGAAAAATAGATTAGATGTTTTCATATAAATAATTATACACTCACAATTGAACCAAATGTTACAAACTGAAAATGTCAAAGTGAAACATACATTAAAATGAAATCAGACTATTTAACTCATATAACCAAAGAAAGCATTTTCTAAACTTTAATCAGGGTCTATTTGTGGTTAAAAACTAATTGCAAGTGTTGTTGGTGCATCAAATTTAATAGTTATTTATTTTAATTTGTTTTTATGCCATTCAAGACGGTTTATAATAGTTCTGATCACCCAGGCTATGTATAGAGGAATCCTGGGCTGTGAGGTATAGCCTGCCTGGAGACCCGCTTGAGTGTAGGATAAGGTCTTTGAAGACTGGACTTACTTCCAACGAAAAGCAACAGAACCTATCAAATCTGTATTTGCATATGGAAGCAAGGTAATTATAAGAAGTCAGATGAGGTGGTATGCCTTTTTGCCAAGCAATCCCATTAAGAATTGAACAAATTGTTACAAATATCCTGCATCAGTGCTAACCACTGTACTAACATGCCACCCTGAATGAATATCCAGTATCAGAAACTCCACAAGCCCAAGAAGTCCACGTCATAGACCCAACCACCATTTCTTTCAAAATGATCTGGCTAAAAAACAAAGCAACATACTGGAGCAAATGTTTGTAGTATTTTACAACACAGCCAGTTGCAGTCAGTTTACATACATTATTCATTAGGTTGTACTTTAGGTACATAAGGGGTTTAACCGTGCAGGCTCCAACAAGCCAGTGACACAGAAAATAACCCAAAACTGTCCTTTTCCATGGCTCTTCAGTATGGAAAAGTAAAGAAAGAGTTTGCTTTAAAATGCACTCAGCATCCCAGTAAAAAGCATCAATGACGCTCAGACCAGCTGAGAGCCACTTGGAATACCTGCAGCATTACTACTCACCTACACACTTTTGAACTTGGTCAGTTTCCTTCAATCTAAGTGGAAATGAGTCACTTCTCTATTTTTATCACCACGATGAAGGAACCCCACTGACTTCCTGAGGCTGTGCTCCTTAGGAAATGCAGCAAAATGATGGAGAGAAAGGGCTCCTCCCTGTGGCGAGGCTCCAGCTGTCCATCTCAAGGAGACAGTGAAAGACTTCTCCATAGCAACAGTCCAACATAGCAACAGTGTGGCTCAGGGTGTCATTCAGGGAGTATCATGTGTTGCATGTGCTCAAACACAGAAGAGGTTTTTTAGAGAGGGTAATTGTAAAAGGTTACTTTGCTTCCATTTTAAGTGACAGTGTAAACAACATGTAGTGAAGTAGAAAATGATGGTACCTGTTTCTGAATCGCAGCAGGTGGAGGAACACAACCGGAAGAGCAAGAAGTGGGAAATCTCCTCCAAGCAGAAACCGCTACCTCAGGGCCTTCAAAGACTCTACATTTGAATAACAACACCTCTTACTCCCTCTGGGAGAAACATCTCAACTAAGACTTTTTCACTCTTTATTTGAACTTTTACCTCATCATTTCCATTCTCAGCGCAATGAATCATTCAAGAAGTTGAGCTTGAAATGAGAGCAGACAGGACAAAAGGTTTCCCTAGATTGAAGTTGTCACAGCCAGCTGAAGTCCAATTTCACTCCAACAATGCAGCCCCTTGATCACGCTCCGCAGCCGATTCTGGGAGTCGACCGTTACTGTCCATCACTCCGACGCTGCCCCGCCAGGAGCTGCCGAACTGAGCATCCTGAGACTGTGAAATGAAGGGAAATCGGAAATAGGATGAAGGAGGATCGTGGCAGACTAGCGGTTATTCAAAGTAAAATCAGCACAGACGCTCCTGTCAGTCTAGACTATGGGCTATGGGATTGCGCGTACATTTTAGATATTTTATTTGTGAGTAAATTAGCTAAAAATGCCAATTTTTATTTACCAATTATTAGTTGTGCAATCCTTAAATCTGGTCTTTAGAGAAGAGTAGCAGAAATAAATTTAAATTAAACTAAAATTCAGCTTTAGGCCTACATGCACAACACTGAGGAGTGTTTTGTAGTATTTACTGCAAGAATGATAAGAGTGACGACAAAAAGTATTCATAAATACCTTTATAGTAAATTCTCTCATGGAAATCAATTAACATCAGTATATATAATTATATTAATCATATTGTCTATACCAGCTAATCATTAAAGGGTTGCAGGAGGGCCTGGTGCCTGTCTTCACTGGCAAGATGGGGAACACCCTGGATGGACCAGCCCATCGGGGGACAACACACAAAGTCAAACAATCATCCATGAGTGCTATTTAGAGCAACAAATTTACCTGTTAATCATGTTTTTGGACTGTGGGATGAAGCTGGAGTTTTTCACATATTTATCGATGCTTTTATCAAACCATTGGTGAAAAGATTTTGGTAAAAGTAACCATGCCACCTATACTATTAGTATTTGGGGTTTGCAAACATCATCAATTAGTTTATTGATAAATAACAGTTTTCTCCGTAGTAAAAATGTTTTCACGATAGCAGAAAATGATGCAATAATTGTCCATTCCTATCCTGAAAACATCAAGTAGCCTAAACAAAAAAAACTGTGATCTAAAAAAAGGATAAGCACTAGACTAAGCACGAGAGAAACAAGTAGCCAACATCCAAAGAAGACTCTGAAAATTATTCGAAATATCTAAAGAAATGTTTCTCAGAAACACCCAACCATAAGAAAACAATTGATACAATGCTTTTAATAGATATTAGACTTTTGAACAGTATAAAGCACTGCAAACCATAGTAGGGACTCACAAGACCTACAAGCACAAAACCATGGAAAATGCAAAGATTTCTGCTGACAACAGTGTTCTGTTTCAGTGGCCTTCTACACCAGCACAACAGGGGGTCCCACAGAAACTGCTTAGCAGCATTTTATCTGTGGATCAGATGCCTTAGCAGAGGCCACTACCAACAGTAGCTTCCTGAAGCAGTGATCTAAGAACGCCCTTGGGCATTCCCTGTTTATGGCCTAGCAGGACAGTTGATTTTAAACCTAAAGTCTAAACTTAGTGACCTCTAGAACAGGTTATGGCCATTATGTCAGGACGATGTGGTTCTTGGAGTAGGACCCAAGTGCAGACAGACAAGCAGGCAGCAGCAGGGTTGCAGGGAAACCTTGGACATTTTAATTATATTTTCATAATTTCTACTCTGTAAAAATTTTACATTTTACTTGCTGATAATAGCAAAAAAGTTCATCAGACACTTTTTCTTGCCAGTGCGCTCATTCAGTCAACATTAGTCCATTATTTTTACATTTCTAAATTGGATGGATGTATTATGTAGAACCAGGTGGCATAGATGGAGGTGGCGGGGTGAAGATGTTTAGATTTTCATTGGGAGTGACCAAAACAGACAGGTTTAGAACTGAGTAAATCAGCCAGACAGCTTCAGTTGAGGGATTTAAAGACAAACTTAGAGAGGCAAGGCTGCAAGACAGAGATAACGATGAGGTAAAGAGGCACGTACTTAACTAGAAAAAACCGACAGTTAACTTACACAGGCAAATCTTTTAGTGTTAAAATTATGAACTTGTCAAGCATTGAGCATAAAAATAGATATTTAAACATTATAATCACAACTAATATCTTTAACACAACCCTTAATTTAACATTTCTAAAAAAAGAAACTAAGAAAGTTAATCTTAAGCAGCTAAAACACTAAATAAGGGCATAGCAGTGGGAGAACCTGAGGCTGCAACCAGAGATGTGTTGAAGTAACGTAACTTTATTCAGACAATTCTTTCTTTACAAAGAAACGAATGTTTAATATATGTCCTTGTAACAAAAATTTAAAAAACTGTCCAAAAAGGGTATATAGCCAGAAGCAACAAGCCTATAATGCCCTATAATTTCACCACTAGAGAAGTTACTGCTGGACTTATTTTGTTTCAAATGACCAAACAAACTGAACAGAAGTCAGGATCAATTTATCTGCCAGTTCTGGAAATGCGCAGATTTTTTCTCATAACCTCTTTCGCTGTGTGGAGTTTGAATATTCTCCCCATGGGTGGGTTTTCTCTGGGTTGTCTGGTTTCCTCCCTCAGTCCAGCAAAATCTGAAGATTTTAAATCTGCGATGACCTGTCTGGAGATAATATGCTGATAATATGACTGGTCATGGAAAATCTACCTGACACTAAGGCAGCTAACTGAGAATGAGTTAGTGCTGATGTAATAAACTTCGGTCCGTAAATGTAAGCCAGTTTTCAGGACGGTATGTGATAGAACAATACAAGGTTGTGCATAATTGTGAAAGTGAAATTATAAAAGGTTTTCTTAAAAGTCTGGTATGCATTTGCCTAATCTAATACCAGGTCAATAAAATTCAGTACAACCAATTGCCTTCTTAAGTTAAAAGTTTGCTACAGGAGTAAAACATGGTGATGGGGATGCTTTTCATCAGCAGGTCAGAATGCTGGTTAAAGCTGATGGTGAGAAAGATAATCTAAATACAGGAAAAACTGTATGGTGGTTCTCCTTCCAGAAAGTACATCGGTCCTTAACACTCAGCTACAATGTAATGGTTTAGAAAAAGCATATTCATGTGTTGGAATGTCCCAGTCAAAGCCCAGAACAAAATCCAATTGAGGATCTGTGGCAAGATTTTAAAAAATGCTCTCTGTCCAATTGATGGACTTGGACTTGAGCTGTTTTGCAAAGCTGCCAGAGGCAAACCCCAAAAGAGCTGAAGCTGTGACTGCAGTAAAAGGTGGTTCTACAAAGTATCGACTGAAAGGTGCTGAAAACTAGTGCACAGCACATGCTTCAGATGTTTTCTTAAAAGTTTTACTTCCTCTTCACAATTATGCACAACAAATGTTTGTTCTTAAAATGTTTTCATGCCACTGTCTTTTAGACATCTTTGCTTTCAGCATTCATCTGTGTTTAAAGATTTCTCAGGCTTTAATGTTTGTCATCATCCATCCATCCATCCATTTTCTATACCCACTTCTTCCAGACAGGGTCGCGGGAGAGCTGGTGCCTACAGCACCTATTTCTACAGCGACCTAAGGGCGAGAGGCAGGATACAGAGAAGAAAATTCACAAAATCAACTGTTCAGACAGGATCCATTTAGGGTGTGACTGTTTCTGGCAGAACAACACAGATGGGAATCATTTCTGTCCATTAGCATGAAAAGTCCCCTTGTGTTTGTGTGGATGTGTGCATGTAGGATGTGATGTGAACCCCTGCTGCTGGATAACCCCTTTGTTTGAGATCTGACAGCTCCCACTGCTGTCTCTGGTACTGAATAAACCGATGTCGGTGAGTGCGAGATGCAGATAGTGACAAGAAGAAGAGGAAAAAAGAAAAAAGAAGAGAGAAACCAAAGCTTTTCCACACAAACAATAAATATGCTCACTGAAGTAAACATGTCTCTTTGAAAGCTTATCAGCTTGAGCTTGAGAAAATCAACCAGGATCCTTTTGAAGCTCAAAGCAAGCAACCGTAGGCCCGATGGTATCATGTTCTCTGAACATTTGTCCAACAGAAGTAAAATCTCAGACTTTAAGTCATCAATAAATTTAATTTTAATTATGCCCTCAGAGCCTCAGCATGAAAACGATCTTTCCTTCTCAAAACGTGAAAATGTGAGTGGACCAAAGCCGTCTCCTAAACTCACTTTCAGCAAATAACTTAGATCAAATGTGGAAGTATGGATGATTAAAATCATCCGCATGGCTTGCTGGCTGGCTTGCTGGCTGGCTTGCTGGCTGGCTGGCTGGCTTGCTGGCTCACTTGCTGGCTGGCTGGCTGGCTGGCTCGCTGGCTTGATGGCTGGCTGGCTTGCTGGCTTGCACGCTGGCTTGCTGGCTTGCTCGCTCGCTCGCTTACTTCTTGGCTCTTGAGGAACATGATGCATGAAAACCAGAAGAGATAGAGGCTAAAATGGCCCCAAATGATTCTCCTGAGACAGCTTGAGTTGAACTCTGCATCTTAATCAAAAAACACAAAATACAAAATAAGCTGTCACAAAATTTTGGTTTGAAAGCTTGTGCTTTGGGAGAACCACCTCTAAACGTAGTCAAATGTTCACCTGCAGAGGAAACTCTAAATATGTGAGAACTGATGATGAAGCTTTATTATGAAGGTGACAAGCTAAGTGAAGAGGGGTTCTGTCTTTGTCCTGCTTTCTTTCAGAGATTAGAAGACATGTTTTCTGTTATTTCCCTTTGCCTTAGTGAGAAATGCCTTCATAAATTACATCAGTGGAGGAAAAGTTTGGATACCCAAGCTTTTGGATACATGCCACACAGATTTCTCATTCAAACTGTGAAAAGCTGCGAAACATCTTCTTAAATAAAAAGCTGTTTACTTTGAAGTCAGACTCTGCTCAAACGCCGCCGCATCGTAGGGATGCGTGACTGTTCTTGACAGATTGCTGATGATGACTCACGCTTCAATGTGACTACCAGGATCTCCAGATGAGGGAATTGTTTGAGACTCAAAACAAATCAAATTAAAATAAAATAAAATCCAATGTTTTCTCTTCAGTGGAACATCAAATCCCATCACAGATGCTTTTCACATTTCAAATGTTTGCAAGCAGAAAGAAAGATTTTGCATCAGGTTCCCTTTACAACTGTAGCTCCTATACCTGCTGACATCAAAAAGGCAGGTAGATTATTTAACTAGTCAGTTTGTTGTATTTCTGTCACGGCTTCAAATGACCTTGGACAAGGTCCCTTCTCTATGTAAGGAAATTTTAAAATATAGAGAAACAATTTTATTACACTGCAAGGAATGGAAGAAAAATATATTTACATTAAAAGCATATGATAAAACATAACGTGGAAAAGTTGTGATATAATTCCAAGCCAAGAAAGAATAAATGCTTAAAAGAAATAGTCCCCAATGATATACATTTTTTTAATGGCTGAAGGTTTTAAGCCTGGCAGAAATATTATCAAATAAAATACAATTCATAGTAAATTGTCAAACTAAAATTGAGGGAAATTCATTAAAACCTGTTTGTTTAAGTCTTGCCAAAAATAACCTACTAGCATCAATATAATAATCTTATTGATATCAAAGGGAAAACGTGTTTAGGATGAAAGAGCAGCTGATTTCAATCTTTCATTCTGACTAAATAAGAGCAAAATAATTGCTTTAAAACTGAATTGGTGCTTGAAACCATTTAGGGTTTAAATGTGTAACTTGCACAGAGAGTTAAAACATACAGGGAATTGAGGAAGCTGGAGGGTATGCATGGGCAGATCCGTCACAGATTTACAAAAAGCAAAATTTCAAGTAGAAATAAATCACAATAACAACATTCAACATGTTAAATTAAAAATACATAAAAACATTTACGAAGCTGCTGCATGAGAAAATGATGAAAGTGGTAAAACAGACTCTGTAGGCAGCAGTGCAATATTCTTTTCCTTATTTTTGCAATATTCTTGCAGTAATGTCAGAACAAAGACTCGAGTGCAATGGAATAATTTAGGAAATACCATTCAGTCCTTTCAAAATGGATCAAGATCCAGGCTTTGACTGGGCCCATGACTTTCCATTTTTAATTCTTAGCCAGTCCTTGGTGGATATTGGGTCGTTGTCGTGTTGCAGAGCCCAGTTGGTCCATGTACTTTTGCGTTCATTCATTATTTTATTTTTGGAAGTCAAATCAAATTCTGGAAAAGGTCTCAGTTTGGTTTTCTGATTTGTATGATTAATCAGAATATCCAACTTGAAGAATTAGTGAATGAAACTGTTTCAGACAAACTTTTATTGCAAATAAATTAAATAAACATCTACAAATACAGATTTTACCTGCAAACACTTTGTTCATGAATAAGTTGGGTGACAGTATTTATTATAGCTGGCACAGTCAAAATGAGCCCACCGACCGCACAGGTCACACTGCACCTGAAACATAATCAATCCTCAAAAATATAGACATATAGTATAATTATAAGAACAAAATAGCCCGCAAAATAGACCGTGATTGTCGTGATTCACGTGGTTGACAATAAACAATGAGTAATTTGTCATTTACATAATATTAACGATATTACAGCCGTCAAACTAAGGATATTTACAAATATGCTACAAGCTCACTGTCATGTAAACTTAAAACAAGAAGTATTATAAAAACTTAAGGAAAATAAAACATAAATTAAAAAGGCTTACCGTACCCTTCTACGAAATGAAACTTCCACAGGTAGGACGTCTGGATGAGAGGTCTTTCAGGTAAGTGACCTGTGACGTATCATCGATGTACGCATGCATATTGCTACAAGGTAGGTTGCAATGGCTGCTCTCCAACCCTGCATTGATTACAGAACTTGTCCGAAATTCTGTTCCCCTGAAATAATCTGTCCCCCTTCTATCTGTGACTCCAGGAGGCGCTGTTGCTTCACATGGGCTGTGTGGTTGCCTGAGCAGATTCTCCTCACCAGTCTGCTGTCCACTAACCCTGACCTCACAGGATTCATACCTAAACCTAAAGAACTCTGCGGTGAAATCCATGTAGCGCGCCCATGGTGTAACATCGGTGCTGTGTGACCAGGGGAACACATTATTTCAGGGGAACAGATTTTCGTACAGGTTCTGTAATCAATGCAGGGTTCGAGTGCTGTCATTGCCAGTATCTGGCTCCACCAAAATGTCCTACATGGTGAACTAACAAAATATAAAACATGTCTTTAGTTTAACCATTACAATTAGAAAACCATAGCCTTTTTTATTTTTGGAATTTTCCTTTTTTTCTAAGCTTTTAAAAAGCTTAAAAAAACGCCTCATTATTCATTTTTTCTTTTATTATTTTGAAACGGAAAAACCAAAGAACCATACACGGTTTTCTCATACGAATTCACACGAATCAGAAAGCCAAACTGACACCCTTTCCAGAATTTGATTTCACTTCCAAAAACAGAATAAGGAATGAACCCAAAAGTATACGAATCCCAGTTCTGCTTCAGCTTTATGTTTTGCTTTTACAGACAGGATTTATGGTAGTTGTATTCTGTGATGGTTAGTTGTCCAGGTTCTGCTGCAGATAAGCATCCCGAAACCATGACATGTCCACCTCCATGCTTGGCAGTTGGTATAAGGCTCTTCTCTTGAAATGTTGTATTTGGATTATGACAAAAATGTACATTGTTCTGATGTCCAGATAATCAAATTTTAGCCTAATCTGTTCAAATAAAATGTTTTCAAAAGTTCTGGCATTTATCTACATTCTCTCTGGCAAACATTAGTCTGGTCTTCATGTTTTCCTGAAAGAGCTCTTTGAAACTCTAACCTGTTCAGTCTCTTTCTAACTTTGTTCAGACATGCACTTTATATCAACAGTAGCAGGGGCTGCTGAAGGTCCCATGAAGACATTTGGGGATTTTTGGGACTTCTTTTAGTATCTTGTGGCCTGCTTTCAGGATGAAGTTGTTTGGAAAGCCAGAACTGGGTATGTCAGCAGTTACTTGATCTTCCACTTGTAGACTATTTTCCATGCAGTAAAATGGCTGATTGCAATTTCTTTTGAAAGCATTTTTAATCCCTTATCAGTCATAAGCTGCATAAATCACCTTTTTGAAGGCATCAGACAGCTTCTTGGATCTTACCATGGTTTTCACTTTTACTTAAACTGTCAGGGGCAAAACAAACTAAATGTCTCAGGTTTACACAGGATACAGCTCCTTCACAAAGCTGTGTAATTATGTTTTAATCATATCTACCAGATGTGATGTGCCCATGTGTAACATTAGCCATTTTAAGTGGGAATGAACGAGGTGTCTTTTATTTATTTATTGAGAGCAAACTGAAACCAAAGTCATAATTGTTTGTGCACAAGTCTAGTGAATATAGTTGATTCGCATTTGTACCTCCGGAGAAATTATTTTTTATTGCACTTTGTTAAAACTGCCTTTTCTTTGGAGTTTATTTATTTACATCACTAAAATTCTCTATGATTTTAAAACTGATATTAATTCTTCATTTGCCAAACTATGTTAGACAAACAAACAAGCTGTTGTAGGCTGACATAACTAAAGGACCGGTGTTACAAAAATGTCAGAAAAGTGTGCCACTGTCATAGAAAATAGGTATTGCATGACTTTTAATTTGTATTAAGGTGGTTGGAAACAAAAAAAAATCTTTTTAAAGAGCGGATAACCTATGGGTAGAATCTTTTTCTTCTTTTGTTAAGCATTCTCACCTATAAAAAACATAAGTGAGAACAGCACTTTGCATAAAAATGGCTTTACAGAAATACATTACCATAACCTCTGCTTGAATCACCAACATCTTCAGAGAGCGATGCTAAGTGGCTGTGAAGAACGCTTCAGGCAGTCTAACAAACTCCAGCGAGTGCCAGGACTGTGTCCTAACGATGGTTCAACTCAGGGGTGAGAGGGTCACCGGTGCAGAGCTTATTCAGTAATGGCAGCAGGTGAGACAGAGATTCGGAGTAAAGAACGGTCTCAAATATCCTCCAAGAGGAACTTTGCCTAATGATCCAGGAACAATTCAGTGGTTAACAACACCTTTTCCAGCAGAGACCATGTCACAAAGTAAAAATGATAATCAAGTGGTTTCAAATTTTGGATTCATGCCCAGGAAACTCCCCAGACCGTAACCCCATTGAGAACATGTTAATACTTTTCATCAACTTGATAGATTTCTCAGCAGAAGCATTCGAAACTTATAAAATGCTTATCGAACATCTGGCAGTAAGATCAAACTACACTATAGATGGAAAGTTTGGGGAAAAAAAATTGTCAAAAAAAAGATAGACGTAATAAAAAAAATCTCCTGGTTGACTCATAAATGTAAATGACTCTTTTAGAAGTGTGAAAAACAGTACCTGAAGAATTATAAAAACTACATTTTAAAATTTTGCATCATCTATTCATTTAGACACACAACTAAAATGTCTGATATAAGATTTACAGAAATTTCAAATACAAAACCTAAATGAATGCACTGATATCTATCTCCAAGATATTACTTAATAGCAGCATCTCATTTCTATCATTTAAAAAAATATTCTTAAAGTCATTTAGGGTAATATAACTTGCAACTTTAAGATTGAACAGGTAAAAAAGTGAAAATTTGTAAAATGCACAAATGTTCTGTATAAATAGACTTAAATAATTCAATTCAAACTCATTTAAAATGGATTTTAAACCCATAAAATCTGTTGAAACGAATCAGCTGGAACTGCATGAATCCTGTTAAATAATTCAAAATTCTGTGAGCTGAATATTTAACACAGAATTTTCAAACAAAATTTTTACCAACACTATATTTTGTGTCACCTTTAGTGAGTCTGCACTCATACATGAGCTCATGTTTAATTAGTCTGAGCAAGGCCAAGAAAATACAAATATTCTACATCTTATTTCAAGATTTAACTATAATCTTCAATGAACACAGAATCTTTTTTGTTCTCAACGCTGAATGTTTTGTCA
Organism: Crenichthys baileyi; assembly: GCA_036173005.1. Taxonomy (NCBI): domain Eukaryota; kingdom Metazoa; phylum Chordata; class Actinopteri; order Cyprinodontiformes; family Goodeidae; genus Crenichthys; species Crenichthys baileyi. Next base: position 797,157 of record JAHHUM010001466.1, on the reverse strand, counting down.
CCATTTTAAATGCAGATATCAAATTCGATAGTAAATATCTTTTGGCTGAAAAAAAATGACAATTAACATTTCATTTACATTATATTTACCCTTAAACAAGCAGATTATTCGAATATTGTAAAATGTCCAATGGCAATGTCTAAACGGAAATCTGTGAAATTGAAACTTTTTGCTAAATTAAACTGGACTTTCAGCTTTTAAACAATAATTTTTAGCCTACATACAGGATCTTGATATTATTTGAAGCTGCTTTCGGATGAAATTGAGTTTTTTTCCAAACATCATTATTGCTTCCAATAACTTTACAGGTGTAAGATCCCAATAAAAACACATAGATTAAATTAAATAAACACAAAGCAGATTTTAAGTAACTTTTACTGTTGGAAAGAATAGAAATCAGTTCAGATTGCAGGAAAATGTTTAATCAGATGTGAAAACTTAAGAAAAAAAAAGACAAAAAAAATAACCAGTTGCTTGTAAGGTTTCCATGTTAGTTGTGGTTACAACTTAGGATTTCCAACTCCTTTGATTGTTTTTATCTAAACTGTTATCTTTATAACAAAACCAATATAACTTGAAATTCAGCCATAAAATGAACAGGGAGAAATATCTTCTTCCCTTTCCTCCAAAACACTTTGCACTTTGTGTCACACCTACGGGAAACAAAGTCGGGTTTAAAAGATTAAAGCAGACGTGTTTTCAGTGTGTCTCTGGAAATTAAACTTAAAGTTGCATTTTTGTAGGAGAACAACCGCATCCTTGGTATTTAACAGACTGACCCAGAACAATGTCATTGACCCATAGGATGGAGACGTTCTGCAGCAGCTTTGCAGGGAGTTCAGAAAATCAGCTCCAGAAACATCAGAAGTCTCCTCATCCTGAACAGCCTCTTCAGCCCTTAGTCCTTGTATTCCGTGTATTTTTTGGCCGAGCCGTGCACCTTGCTTGCGGGATATTTCAGTCGGTTAAGAGCCATTTTGCGGAGCACCGCTTGGGGAAGGTCGACGCGGCATTTCTCGGCCAGCTCCACCAGGTAGATCAGCACGTCGCTCAGTTCGTGCGCTAGCTGCTCCCGCTCGGGCTCGGTCCAGTCCGGCAGACCCTCCGCCACCTCCCCTCGCCACTGGAAGAGCTCCGCCACCTCGCCAACCTCTCCGACCATAGCCAGGAGCAGGTTGCGGGGCTGGTGGAACTTATTCCAGTCCCGCTCGTCCGTGAACTCGGCCTGCATCCTCCGGATATCCTCCATGCTGGGCGCCGGGCTGAAGGTGAACCTCTGCGGCCGCACTTCTGCACCGTTGGAAGGGGTCTCCGCCTCCGTGGCTGCCCCGTTCATTGCAGCGGATTCCTTACAGCTCCCGTTTGAGTGCACGCACACGTCGTCTTTCAGCCCTCGGGAGTCTTTTCCGTTTGTTGCCATCATGTTTTGGCAGCTTCTGTCCGTATTTGAGCGTAAAAAATAAGCTTTTAACGTCTGTAAACAACCTGCTCCCAACCTCCACCATGTGAAGAAGTCCCGCCAGTTGGTAGAACGGAAATGACGCGTCCTTAACGGAACTATGACTCTTTTTAAAGCCTCTCCCTTACGCTGACGGATCTTGTAGTTTTAAGCGACAACACCGCTCTCTTCCAGATTGAAAGACGCTTAAAAAAACTACAGCTCCCATAGTTATCAGACAGAGTGGGATATGATGGCTGCCTCCTGTATCGCAGCAAGTGAGCTGCTTCATAACATCAAATTAATACCTTATCAAAAAGCTTCCGGTGTGTTAATCAGACGAATCAGCACATCACAGCTACAATGCAGCAGTCAGCCTCTGGTCAAAGCAGAAAGGTAAACATTGCACTGTTCTTCTCTATATATCTATTCTGCAATAACCTGGATGTTATGGTGTGAGAAAGCTCGAATGTAATGGTGCAAAGCAACCATTGCACTTTCTTTAACAGGTAGTTAACGTTTCTGGGGATTATGCAAAGTATTTATTAGTAGTCAGTGTCTAAACAATGGTCAAACTGATTTTAGTTAACTGGATCTTGTCATTAAAGGACTAAATTTTTACAGAGGAGTCAAGCTAACTGAGATAAGAAAAAGAAAAAACTCAGAGAGAAATTTTTTATGCCTTTTTGAAGGGCTGCACGATATTAAAAAAGCCTGCACTATGCAATAACATTGAGGAATGCTGCAACAACGGTATGACTTGCAGTAAATGCTGCTATTGGTTCATAGCAAAATGAACCTCAGATAATTAACAGTCTATCCAGGAAAAAACATATTTCTTCTGGCCGACATCTGTTTTGGCATTGAAATAACTTGGTGGTAGTTTCTTAATGACTTTACCAACTTACCACTGCTTTACCTACTAAAACACTTTATGCTGTAACAAGTGTCACCAAATGCATATATATTACATGCATAGACAGCTTACTTAAATAATTAACTAACATTTATTGCAGTTCAAGCTGTTTTTTGCGGTATGCATATTGAGTAAATCATTAGCATGATAATACATTTGCGATATGTTGTGCAGCCTAGAATAGGTGGTGGCTGGGCATTTGTGACTGACACATTGTGCATCTACTCAGTTTGAGTGTATGCAGAGGGTTGATGTGATGGATTAGTATTGTAGGGATGAGATCAGATGGACACAGATGGTTCATGGTGGGGACCTCATAAGGGAGCAGCTCAGTTGATACATTTGTTTTTGTCCTTGTCATGACCGAGTTCTTTTGTTTTTAAAGCAAATTGTCCATGTCACAAAGACTGGACTGAAAATAAGTAAAAAAAAAAAAAAAAAAAGCTAAAAATCAAAAGAAAAAAATAAAATATTCTTCAGAGACATAGTTCAGAATCATAGGCTGCATCTACAGCTGAGCAACCTTCACTGGTGAACAGTGTTTCTGGACATTTTACTGATTGAGATGGGAATTCAAAACAACTTTCAAATAACTCATGTACTTTATTTAAATTTTATTTTATCTGACCAGAAACAGCAGGGGAATCTGTGCAGACAAGACACTAACAAAGTTCTATGTTGTTTACAGTCTTTCTCCTGTCTCTGACATCTCTGTGTCGCACAGTTTTCTTTGATGCCTGTTTTTGTACCTCAGCGCTCTGCAGCAGCTGGTTGGAGTGGTCGGTTTGGAAATTCACGCCCAGATTAGCTCAAACACCAAATTGTTCTCCGGCTCCTCGGTTCGGTTTTTAGCTCCTCCGAACTCTTTGGTTTCATTCTTTGATGCATCTTTGCCCGGCACGCTACCTGTGAGTGATATTATTTAGCATATTCATATTAAACTTGTCACTGTAGAAATTCTCCTATTATAGATCAGATGTTAAAGTTCCACGTGTTTCCAGGTCCTAAACAGGCGGTGCGTTGAAGCAGCAGTGATGACCGGACTGGCTCTCAACTGTAGCATAAATAAGAAGTCACTCTTCGACAGGAAACACTACTTTTATGCCGACCTTCCTGTAAGTGTGTGCTCTCCATGGTTTGTACAATATCTATAATTTGTAGGTAGAAACGCATTGCCTCAGGAGGTAAAAAGAGTCAGCATCTGCCAGCTTTTGCTTGCATAAAGACATGTTTGCTTTTACTGTTAAAAATAAGGAACATGAGTTTTAGTTTAACTAGCAACTATGAATGCTTTTTATTTAACTGCTTATTTCCTTTACTCCTTCTCTTCAATTATTGTTTATGCCGTCGTGAATAAATTAGCACACCCTACGAGAACCTGTGTGTTTTTCTAACATATTTGGACATTTATTACCAATTTAAAGAAAAAGAGAAAAATTTCAAATGCTAAAATGAATAATTAAAACAGATGAAAATAACCTAAATTTCTCTGTAAAGTCTAATAAAAAAGTCATTTCTTTTGAGGAAAAAATTAGGACGCCCCATATTTATTACAACATTAAATGGATAAAATTACACATTAGAATTAGAATAATAAGAACATCATCATATAGCATTTCAAAGATTTGTCGTGTTTAAACCTCAGACATTTAGTTTGGTGCCTCTGGCTGTTGAAGTGAGCGTGAACAACATGGTGAGATCCAAAGAGCTGTCTAAGGCCTTCAGAAAGAAGACTGTAGCAGCTCATGAGTCTAATAATAGATTTAAAGAGGTCTCACAGGAATTTAAAATCAGCTGTTTGACTGGATGGACAATTGGAGGACATTCAAAACAACTAAAGATGTGTCCAAAAACTGTAAAATGTCATCACTGGACCTCCAGCAGCTGTTGATGTGAAACTGCATTCCTGTGCAGTCAAGACGGAGACTGGACAGGTTAACCTTCATGGGAGGTGTGCAAGGAGGACTCTTTGTGTGCTTGGAAAAGCACAAAGACCAGGACCTGTGGAATAATGTTTGTGGGACAGATGAGTCTAAAACTGAATTATTTGGATATCAGAACAGAGGACATGTTTGACAAAAACTAAATACAGCATTCATGGACAAGACCCTTGTGGCAACTGTGAAGCATGGAGGTGGAAGTGTCATGGTTTGGGGATGCTTTGCTGCACCAGAACCGGGACAGCTCACCATCATAGAATCCACCGTGAGTATCAGAAGGCGTCTGAGATATTTAAGCATTTAAGTTGGAGCAAGTTGGACCCTGCTACATGAAAATGACCCAAACATACCACTAAATGTTCAGTAAACCAGGACTGGCTGGAAATTTAAGAATAAGAGTTCTGGGCTAAGTCAAAGCACAGATCTTGGTCTCATTGAGATGCTGTATGGTGACATACAAGAAACACTTCAAACATCTCACAGCATAAAGTGAGGAGGGGGTCAGACTGACGTCAGACTGGTAGACACGTCTCAACGAAGTTCTTATAGTCAACGGGGGAAACACTGGCTGTTAGGGGGTAGGGTGGTAGAAATGCACTTTTTGTTGATAGTTTAAGGAGTGAAGCATGTAAACCGTTTTAGGTTTAGCTGTGATTAAATCACTGTCATTTCCATAGGTACATTTAAAAAAATACTAGATATCAATATGGAAAAAAAATTTTTAAGAATGAAATACTTAATGGGGTCTCCTGACATCATTTGCAGCCCTGCGTAGTTACCTACTGGGAGAATGTTAGTGAATACGGTTCTTGAATTATCTGTTTGGGCCTTGAGTGTCTGCAGCTCTGATAATCTGAATATCACCTTTTTTCCTTGTTATTTAAATCATTATCTGACTCAACACAGCGGACATGTTTATATCCAGAACAGTCTTCTACCTGTGTAGTTATTATAATTCTCATTAGAAATTAGGACTTGTTAAAGGGGCTTTACATACAGTAATGGTAAAAAAAAGTGCACCCTCTTCCATTTCTAGGATTTTACATTTTATAAGGAGAATAAAATTAAAACTATTTATTTAAATACTGACCTCAATTGTATCGTAGTGCACACCTGATGCCTCGCTTACATTATTTATTAAACATAAAAAAGCCATGATATAGGAGCTGTGTGAGGAAAAACTAAGTACACCCAAAAACCCCAGATACGTACAAAATATCTGATTATGTGGAGGACTGAATTTGATTTTTTTTATCAAAAGTAAAAAAGTAAGACTATAGTCTGGATTATTTTTGTTAGGGCATATCTTTTGTTTATTATTTTGTTTTTCATCCCTGAAATTCCAATGTGATGTTAAAGGAAAACAGCATGGATGAAAAATAGATTCAAATCAGTTAACCAGGCAGAATTTACTATGGAAAAATCTGTTTTACAAATTCTAAAAACTCATGTACTTTTAAACGTTTGTTGAGTTAAAAACAGAAATTAAAGTTAATATGAATATTTAGGACTCTAAGAAAATCAGATCAGAATCCTAACTGTGCTCTTGGTGCTGGTCCTCACTTTGCTTACTGAAATGGACCGCTTGCATGGTGATCTTTCCCAACCTCTCCAGCCCCGGGCAAATTCTGCTGGCATTACGAGTGACATTTTAAGAAAAAGACTAAATGTCATGGTTCCTCCGCCACGACTTGCCCCACAGAGACCTTTCCTGAAATTTATAGAAGTGGAGGAGGTGTTAAAGAGTTTAGCATTTTAAATGAGCAAAGTGTGGCCAAGCCTACTAAAAAAGGATTATGGGCAGCTCAGGGCAAAGATAATAATGAGACTGATTGTTAACTCAATATGTCTTCTGCTATTTTAATAAAACTGCCCAGAGAAGGGGTGAAATGTTGAGAAACCTGTCACGCAGTAGAAAGAATTACATAAACTTGTGCTCTAACTTATGTTGATTTTTCTTGGCAACATTTTTTAACAAGACTGAGAAATATTAGTAAATTTAATTTTAATAAATACTGAAAAAAAATGAATAGAGAAATGGAAAAGAAATATTTGACTATATAGTTTTATATTTCGTGTTATTTCGTATTATCTGATGTTAAACCAGTGTTTGTGTCATTTTGACCTTTTTGCATTGTGTTTTTATTTAAAAAAAAGAAATGAAATCCAGAGATTATAAAATAAAGTTGTCAAGTACATTTGTAGTAATTTTTTATTGATTTTTAGAAAAAGGAAAAGTAATTCAAATTTTAAAATGTAATTTGAAATATTCAGTATTTCCTTATTTCTCCCACACTTTGTGTTTCAATAGCTGTTTTTGTGCCATTTTCACCTTTGGATCGTGTTTGTGTATAAAAAATACAAACGGCCCTCGCTGGAAGACACGTACTGCACTTTGAGAACCACTGCTGTAGATGGTTGCTCCTGTTTAATATTCAGAGAACCACCGTTTATCACAGAGTTGCAGAACTGCGTGTTTTGTTTTCCGTTCTATATAATTCATCATCTCCCCAGAAAATCTTGGAATTTAGGAACAATCTCCAGGAAAAGCCCTGGGATTTTCTTAAGCTTCCTACTGTGTACAGAAGCTTCCCTTCTCTCCTACAGATTCATTCTCAAAAGTTGGTCCACAGCAGGGATGCTGATGTCTAATTACTGTAATAATTTTGCTTTGAAATCTGCAGGAAGAAATCTCTCGTCAGCATCCTGAACCTGTGTTCAGAATTCATGCGCTGAAAGTGTTGTGCTTCGTTTTGATCATGCCAGTAGCTCCTGAGATTTTCCTTTCTTTTTCTTTTTATGATTTCCTCACAGACTGAGAACAGTCCCTGCTGTTGCCCTGTTTAAAAAGGATTTAGTTACCAGCAGACTGTAGTGCCTCAGATGTTGCCTGAAACAGCTTGATGAACTCAACCCAGAGTGGCTTTAATTATGCAGGTGATGAGAATTTTTTTCCTGTAACCCATAGTTTGAGGCAACAGAACGTGGGAGGAAATGACCCTGCTTTGAAAAAAAAAAAAATTCCACACTGCAAAAAGTTTCTTATTGCATTTGCGTAAAACGCCCCAGCTGCTCATATCAGGATTAATCTGGCCGGCATTCCCTCTTCAAACTGAAACGATAGGCGAGCTGCTCGTACTGAGTTTTATTTAATGACACACCCCAGCTGCTTCACAGTCATCTAAATGATTAGAGTAACCTTGAGATATAAAGTGTCCAACTAAACAAAGAGTTCTGGGTCGTTGAGGATTTGACATGAACCTAATCTGAGAAATGAAATTTCCTCTATGACTGCAGTGGGAAGACTGGGAAAGCCATCAGCGTGCAGGATCTGTGAACTAGCTGACCCACAGAGTGTTGTTTGTTTAGTGACTTTGGAATGAGTCAGAAAATGACTCAGTGGCTCACAGCACAGAAATGAGTGTGCCTGAGGCCATCTAACTGCTCAATAAGACGGAGGTTGCACTCGGAGCAGATACAGAAAAGCTTAATGTGGCTACCATGATCTCATTAAAAGGAAAACATGCCTCATCTGAAGACCCGCTGATTTATTCTTCAGGAAATCAAATATTTTTCATCTGCACAGATACTCTCCAGTTTACGATATCATGGGCGAGATGTTTAAATCAACAAAGACAAAAATCGTGAATGCAAATCACAAAGGAGGGTTTTCTTTAAAAGATGGAGCATTATTTTTAAGCTCAGGAAGAGTTAATGATCAGAGTGGAAGAACTGAGAAGCCTGCTGTGTTCAGTTGCTTTTCCCACCTTTTGTTTTAGCAGGAAGAAGTATGGAGGTGATTGATTGTGTCAGTCGGGCACGATGTACAGAAAGCTGGTGACTAACAGCCCCCCTCATATCTTTTCTCCCACGTTGTCGCTCTCTTTAGCATAAGTATGATGAATGTTAAATTTTTGTGGTGTAGTTGCTATAGCAACGTGGGGAACTAATACTTAGGGCCATGGGAACAGAGGAGCACATAGAAACATTTAGTGCAACGGCAACGCTTCCTCTGTGTCGTATTGACGGCCCAGCCAATCAGCCTGCAGCTGATGCTCACCTGTTGGCGGGCTGTGTTCTACTCACCTGTGCAGCGGAGTGCTTCTCTTCTGATATTCAGGAAGTGTCATAATCCCATTTAGGCTTTGGATGTTCCCACCTGAGAAATTTTGTCACGCTATAACCACAAACCTCCTTTACTTAACCCTGGAGGAGCCGCAGAGATCCACAGCTCAGGTGGAAGAATCTGAGAACTTGACATCTATTAGTTATGCATTTTTAGAAGTCTTTTATGGAAAAAAAAGCAAGAAGAAAGCCATTATAGAAGGAAGAGATTTGCAGTTTACCACAAGCCTAGTAGAGGACACAGCAAACATGTGGAAGAAGCTGCTCTGGTCAGATGAGACTAATTGGATGTTTTGGACTTCTTCCAACATGCTGCCAGCGATGGAAAACTCCACATCACCCTGAACACACCACACCCACAGTGAAATATGGTAGTGGCACCATTGTGCAGTAGGGATGTTTTTGTTCAAGAGGCAAGCTGATTGGAGGTGAATAATGAGGGATCGAAATAAAGAGCAATCCTGTAAGAAAAAACAGTGTGAGGCTGGAAAAGCCCTGAGCCTGGGACATCAAAGCAAATTTATGTGTCAGAATGGCTCATTCAAAGTTCAGACCTATATCTAATTGAGAATCTGTGGCTCCGAGGCACCAAAGTTAGTGTTGCTTCGGTGTGTAAGTTTGCCAAAACAATGTGGGACTCCGTAATTTTCTCTGGTCCCCTCCCCGTTCTGACCAGTGACGACATGTTTAGCCGCATGCTGTCATTCAACCACTGGCTGTCTAGGTGGTGTCCAGAAAACAATGTGGGCTACATTGAACTGACGAACATTTTGGGGAAAACCTGGTCTGATCCGGAGAGACGGCATCCATCCCACTTTGGATGGAGCAGCTCTTCTTTCTAGGAATCTGGCCGAATTTATTAGTTCTCCAAAACTCTGAAAACCCAGGGTTCAGACCAGGAAGCAGGGTCTTAGTTTAACACTCCTTTCTGCAGCTTCTGTACTGCTACCCACCCATTAGCCTATTAAGACAGTGTCTCGCCCACGGCCAAAATTGAATAGTTTAAAAAATTATCTAAAAAGAGGAAATCAGGAAAATCGAATAAAAATGAACACAATTCAGACTAAAAATAAAAATAAAACAATTAAATGTGGCCTACTGAACATAAGATCTCTCTCTTCAAAGACATTGCTACTTAGTGACCTGGTTTGTGACAATCAGATTGATTTATTTTGCCTCACAGAAACCTGGCTGCAGCAAGAGGATTATGTTACTATAAATGAGTCAACTCCTACTAATTATTTAAATTTTCACATTCCTCGAAATACTGGGCGAGGAGGAGGAGTCGCAACCATCTTTCAGTCCGATTTATTGATTAGTCCCAGACCAATCAATAGCTACAACTCTCAATATTTAATCCTTAGTTTTCCTCATCCAAATTGCAAAGCACTAAAACCACTTCTGTTTGTTGTTTTGTACCGTCCACCAGGCCCTTACTCTCAATTTTTAGATCAGTTTTCAGACCTTTTATCTGATTTAGTGTTAAATACAGATAAGGTTATTCTAGTGGGGGATTTTAACATTCATGCTGACACTGAAAGTGATAGCCTAAATATAGCCTTTAATGCTATCTTAGACTCATTTGGCTTTGCTCAAAACATTAACAAACCTACCCACCTTTGTCTTCATTCTCTGGACCTTGTGCTGACATATGGCATTGAGTGTAAAGACATAACAATATTTTCTCATAACCCTGTCCTGTCTGACCATTTCTTAATAACCTTTGAGTTTAATTTAACCGAGTACTCCACACCTGAAAGAAAATTTCATTATAGTAGATCATTATCAGACGATGCTGTAACAACCTTTAAAGAATCTGTTCCACTTTTGATTTCCTCATTATCACAGAAAAACACAGTGGAGGGCAATAATTTTGTTTCTTCCCCTCCACAAATAGCTTCTCTTGTTCATAGTGTTACTTCATCATTGCGTGGTGCATTAGACAATGCAGCCCCCTTGAAAAAGAAGGTAATCATTCATAGGAGGCTAGCTCCCTGGTTTAATTCAGAGCTGCGTACTTTAAAGCACAATGTTGGAAAATTGGAGAGAAAATGGCGCTCTACACACCTAGAGGATTCCTACTTAATCTGGAAAAATAGCCTACTGTTGTATAAAAAGACACTTCGCCAAGCTAGAACAGCTTATTTCTCATCATTACTAGAAGAGAACAAGAATAATCCTAGGTTTAGTACAGTTGCTAAACTTACACAGAGTCATAGCTCTGTTGAGCCATCCATTCCCTTAGCTCTCAGCAGTCATGACTTTATGGGATTCTTCTTAAATAAAATTGATTCTATTAAAAATAAAATCTTTGACATACTCCCGAAGATGATTACTTCATCCTCAACAAGTGAGACAACATTGGAAATAACTGCAGAACCTGATCTGTGTTTGCACTGCTTTGATCCTGTGGAGCTTCCTGAGTTATCAGAAATATTAGCTTCATCTAAACCTTCAACTTGTATGTTAGACCCAATCCCAACCAAATTATTTAAGGAAGTTTTCCCTCTGATTACCAGCCCCATTTTAGATATGATTAATCTATCTTTAGTAAATGGATATGTACCACAGGCTTTTAAGGTAGCTGTAATTAAACCTTTACTTAAGAAACCTTCGCTTGATCGAGATGACTTAATAAATTACAGACCTATATCCAATCTTCCATTCTTATCTAAAATTCTTGAGAAAATAGTTGCTAATCAAATGTGTGAGCATTTACACAGCAATGATCTGTTTGAAGAGTTTCAGTAAGGTTTCAGAGCTCATCATAGCACTGAAACAACTCTGCTGAAAATCACTAATGATATTCTTATTGCCTCAGATAATGGACTTGTGTCTGTACTTGTCCTCTTAGATCTCAGTGCTGCATTTGATACAGCTGACCATAATATTCTCTTAGAAAGGCTGGAATATGCTGTAGGGATCAGGGGAACAGCACTAGGCTGGTTTAAATCTTATTTGTCTGACAGATTCCAGTTTGTTCATGTAAATGATAAATCATCTTTAAACTCCAGGGTTAATTGTGGAGTACCACAGGGTTCAGTACTTGGGCCAATTCTCTTTACTATATATATGCTTCCAATAGGTCCAATTATCAGGCAGCATAGGATAAATTTTCACTGTTACGCTGATGATACTCAGCTTTACTTATCCATAAATCCTGAAGAGCCCAACCATTTAGATAGACTACAAGCATGTCTTCAAGAGTTAAAAACTTGGATGACTTAAAATTTTTTGCTTCTAAATTCAGACAAGACAGAAGTTGCCGTCTTTGGACCGGAGTATTTAAAAAAGAAACTGCTTAGTCAATCACTTAACCTAGATGGCATTAAATTGACCTCCGGTAATAAAGTAACAAACCTTGTTGTTACTTTTGACCTGGACATGTCATTTAAATCCCATATTAAACAGGTTTCTAGGATTTCCTTCTTTCACCTCCAGAACATTGCCAAAATTAGAAATATCCTATCCTGGAGTGACGCTGAAAAACTAGTCCATGCATTCGTTACTTCAAGGCTGGACTATTATAATTCTTTACTATCAGGATGTCCACAAAATGCAGTTAAAAGCCTTCAGCTGATTCAAAATGCTGCAGCAAGAGTTCTGATGAAAATTAAAAAGAGAGATCATATTTCTCCTATTTTAGCTTCCCTTCATTGGCTCCCTGTTAAATCCAGAATAAAATTTAAAATTCTCCTCCTCACATATAAAGCCCTTCATGATCTAGCTCCATCATACATCAGAGATCTGATTGTTCCATATGTTCCTAACAGAGCACTTCGTTCTCAGACAGCAGGTTTACTGATGGTTCCTAGAGTCTCTAGAAGTAGAATGGGAGGCAGATCCTTTAGTTATCAGGCTCCTCTCCTGTGGGACCAGCTCCCAGTTTTAGTCCGTGAGGCAGACACCGTCTACTTTTAAGGCTAGGCTTAAAACTTTCCTTTTTGATAAAGCTTATAGTTAGAGTGGCTTAATTTATCAGGGAGGGAGCCTTCCTCCCTCCCTGTTGGATGGAGTAAGGGGGAGTCAGGTTTAGCCTAAACCGGCTCAGTTATTGTTGAGGTGCAAACAAACCCTCCATTTCTGCTACCTGTATGACCCCTTCTCTTTCCCAATGGTTATATTCAGTCTGACAGAGAGAGGTATCCCAATCCTTGTGGTTTTTAGTATAACAATGATCATCAGTGGGACCCTTTGTGGGGTGCCTTGAGACGACATTGTTGTAAATAAGCGCTGTTTAACTAAATAATCTGAACTGAAACTATCTGTGTAGTTATGCTGCTATAGGCTTAGGCTGCTGGAGGACATAATGGCCACTTTCACCCTCTTCGCTACATTCTCACACTACTCTCCAATTTTGCATTATTTGCTGTTATTTCAGCTTTTAACTTTGTTCTCTCTTCCTATAAGCTACACCTGGCCTGGCTCTGTGTCTACCTGTAACACCTTTCTGGAGAGGGGAATCATCCGAGCTTCTGCTGGCAACAACTTAATGCTCACCCTCTACCGATGATCCACATGGCCCTGTCTTTCAGTGTTTAACCCTTTCTCTCTCCTAGACATAGCTACTGATTGAGTTTCTACTGTCACTAGCTCTATGTGCTCTCTTTCAGACTCTTAACTTGAAAACTGGCTCAGAGTTTATCTGTTCTTTCTTTCTAGTTGAAACGACTAAAGGAGCTACATCCATTAACATTTACTTTTCCTTCCCATAGAAAGTACTCCTGGATCAGTGCTTCTTTGTTCTATTTGTGTCTCTGCTCTGTTCTCTCTAACCCCCAGTCGGTCGTGGCAGATGGCCGCTCACACTGAGCCTGGTTCTGCTGGAGGTTTCTTCCTGTTAAAATGGAGATTTTCCTCTCCACTGTCGCTACATGCATGCTCAGTATGAGGGATTGCTGCAAAGTCAACGCCAGTGACTGTCCACTGTCTCTACATGCTCATCCAGGAGGAGGGAATGCTGCAAGTCACTGACTGGATGCGATCTGCTGGGTTTCCTTAGACAGAAAAACTTTTTATCCAATTTGAATAAATAACTAACTCTGACTGCACTGTTCAATGGTTAGGATTACTTGTAATGTATGAACCTGAGTTTTGTGAAGTGCCTTGAGACAACATGTGTTGTGAATTGGCGCTATATAAATAAAACTGAATTGAAAACTGAATTGAATTTAGAAATGTTTTCGAGTTCTGTGACGTCTTTGTCACCCAACATTCCTAATCATTGCACCTGTTCTCCTCCAGGCTGGATACCAGATCACTCAGCAGCGCCGGCCAGTCGCGGTAGACGGAGTGCTTACCTACAGCTTCCTGGGAGGGAAGAAGGGCAACCAGGTAATCAGGAAAAACGTGCACATTAAACAGATTCAGCTGGAGCAAGACAGCGGGAAGAGTCTTCACGATGACGCCAACAGTCAGACGCTCATCGACCTCAACAGAGCAGGTTAGAGAGTCGCATTGGCCAATAGAATGATGAGTCCAGGAGTATTCTGTGTTTCCCCTTAAAATCTCAGTAGCGTTTAATAAACTCAGCATGTTTACGTTGGTGATGTTAGGACAGGGAATTATGTTTCCTTACATGCCTCCCAATCAACTGGTTGGCCATCAAGTGGTTTCGGTATCTTCCGAAAGTTATTAAAGCGTTTTGAGCCCCAAGATGCCCCTTTATACTGCGGTTTTCTAACAGTGAGCTTTAGAGATGGTTTTACCTCACTTCCCATTGTGCATGGTGGCAAGATGAACTTGGGGCCTCCTCCAGCCTTTTTTTTTTCACAGTTCTAGGTATTTGAAATATGTATAATTATAGTTTTTTTTTTTTTTTTTTGGATCCGGGACAATTTACAGAAAAAACCCTTCAGAGTAAAGATGCACTGCACCAGATTCTAGCTTCTTAGCTAATTTCCTTCTGCAGTCCCTGTGGCAGGTAAGGCCAGGTAGTATGGAAGCTGTTGTATGTTTTGATTTTTGTTTAAAAGGAGGCATCCACATAATCTGCACTTCTTTTTCCCCCGGTAATAACTTACAGTAGAAATGAAGATGTGATTTGCACCCTTTTATGTGTGTGTGGGGGGGGGGGGGGGGGGGGGGGGGGGGGGGGGGGGGGGGGGGGGGGGGGGGGGGCGGCGGTGGGGGTCTTGCCATGTGATCGATACGTTGTGGATGTAAAACAAGGCTGTCTGCGCATGCATCAGGTATAGGCCTAATGGAGCTGGTGATGGAGCCGGACATGAGCTGCGGAGAGGAGGCCGCTGCAGCTGTCAGAGAGCTTCAGCTCATCCTGCAGGCTCTGGGTACCTGTCAAGGCAACATGTCAGGTATGAAAATCACTCCTGCTGCCTTTTGCTATTTTTCTTTTCTCCCCTTAGCTGCATGCATTTCAAACACAAATTGAATCCTTTTATGCGTCGCTTACCTCGTTTTCCTTAGAGGGCCAGCTGAGAGTTGACGCCAATGTGTCGGTACACAGACCAGGTGAGCCACTGGGAATCAGGACGGAGGTGAAGAACATCAACAGCATCAGATATCTGGCCAGGGCTATAGGTGAGGACCAAGAAGAAGTTAAAAAGCTGTGGTTTAAACTGGCACCGGAGTGGTGAAATATAACTGCTACACAAAAAAGTTAGGATCCTGTGAGTTAACCAAATTAGCTGCACAAATGTGCATATAATTAAGCCTACTATAGCAATATGTTCATTTAAATGCTTATTTGGTGTGTTTGTTACAAACTGCTGACATTGTGAGCACGAAAGAAGAGTATTTGACAGAAAACGCATTAGCTGGGAGTATAGAAATGTTTTCACACTATTATCACACTACTGCCACCATGTTTGATTGCCAGAATGATGTTTTTTTTCTAAAACACCTCATTATACCAGATGTAACGGTATAATGAGGTCTGCAGTCTCTTAGATGTTGTTTGGCTTTGTAACACTGTCCAGACTGATAGATGCCATTGACTTTCTTTCCTATCTTTTCTTGAGCTTCTTTAGATCGGGACATGATGTGTTCTTTTAACCTACTTCATGTTGTCAGACAGGTTCTGTTTAAGTCATTTCTTGATTCTACTGCTCAGGCGGTAATGAGTCAGTCAGTATGCTGAGATTTAATTGTAAATATTGGTAATCACAGTCATTTTTGATTTAGCAAGAAGTTAAGGTTAGTTTGAGTAAATTTCATCCTTTAATAAATTACATACCAAAAACAATTATCAACCAATAATTTACTCAAGGTTATATGTGTATGATATTGAGGGCCATTTAGATCCAGCCCTCAGCTCCAAGCCAAGAACAGAGCTCAGCAGAATACCTCCAGCTCCTCCTGCATGCAATGTTTTTATGAATCATTGAGGAAATTTTACTTCACTGAGGGAAAGGATTTGGTATTTTGCCCCCTGGCATTTAAATTGTTCTGCTCAAATTGCTGCATGGACAGAGAAATTAATATCAGCGAACCCGGTCAATTGTTCATTCTACAAATACAAATGAAAACACCAGCAAGCATTGTTAGCATTGTTTTTTTTATTTGGATGACCAGCCTAATCAAGTGCTTTCTGGTTTTCATGCAACTGTCCCTTAACACTTATACAAACCTGTCTTTTCCCTTAGGAAAAATATACGTTTTCTGCTCACATTTCAGAAAATAAACACTTTTTCATTATTCCAGTGATGAAAAGAGATTCTTTTTTTAGGATAAAATGTTTGGACAGCATGGAGAGTTAATGGTGAAAGTAAGACTGCCAACCAATAATATACAGTTAGGTGAGAGATCGTCTGACTTTTCCCAGCTGCTCACAGAAATAAAGATCATCTGTCATCCATAGTTTCGCCGACTGTGGACTGAGTTTCACTTTAAGCTGACAAGGAACCGCTGCTGGAAAAGTTCAGCTTTTGACAGGCAGGTTTTTTTTAGGTGTTGCTCGATGCATTTTAGTGTTCAGTTCAAATATTTATCAGAAATGTCGTGACAGAAGTCAGAATAGTCAGTGTATGGCCGCGGGCGTTTGGCATTTAGCACCAAACTACATTTGCGTTCTGCGTCGTGGTCATGTTCTGTCGTTATTTTCGCCAGACTTCGAGATCCAGAGACAGACTGACGTTGTGCAGAGAGGAGGGGTGGTGCAAAATGAGACCCGGGCATACGACTCCAAATCGGGGTAAGTGGATGAAAAAGCAGTGCCTTTACGCCAAGATTTAGCCATTACAACACCCTCTGACTGGGATCCCTGCCTGGTTCATTAGCCCTGCGCTTTGTTTAGGATGAACCATCATGGTAATGATGATGAATAGAGCCATTTGGATGCCGCTGTCGGCCCGTGTTATCTGTGAGCTATGTGCAGCTCGTGGCTCACGCTCTCACAGAATGAGCCTGCTGCCTCACAGCTGAGGCCTTGATCATCTTCTGGGGCTCTGGCCGCTTCCCATAAGTCTTTGCTTGTCCGAGGTACACAGCAGAGCGTGTAAAAACAATTTTTCCTTTTGAGCCTTTTTCCTGTGAAAATGGTGACTGATAGAAATGAAATGGATCATTGCACATATGGTCACTGCCTTTATTTACCATGCTTATATTTGAGGGTTTTCATTGGTTAATTCACTGGTTATTTTTATAATTAATTTATAAATAGAATATCAGAGTGTTAATATTTATTACTGTCCTTTTTACCCCCCAAACTGAACATATGTAGGTAACTAGAATAGAAACGAAGGGAAGGGGAGCAGCTGTTCTCTTATGCTGCCAAACCAAAGACTGGGAATTACTTTTTAATGTAACATGCTTTGGGATGGGGCTGCACAGTGGAGCAGTTGGTAGCAATGCTGCCTTGCCACAAGAAGGTTCTGGGTTTGAATCCCAGTCTAGGTTCTTTCTGCATGGTGTTTGCATATTCTGGACTGGCGACCTGTCCAGTGTACTCCAGCTGTCGCCCAACTTCCACTGGTAATAGGCACACCACCACTGCAACCCTGCAAGGACACACGGGTATAGACCATGGATGGATGATGGTTTTTAGTGCTAAAATCTTAATTAACAGGCTTGAAAGCAGACAGTTTAATTAATCCATACAATGTGTTTCACTTTCTGAATTAAGTGACTGAAATAAATATACTTAATAAAATAAAATTCTAATTTATGGAGATGCACCTGCACAGTCAGAGCAACAGAGGGCATGTTCATGTGGTAAAGTGGCCCAGTCAAAGTTCAGACCTAAATCCAATTGAGAATCAGTGACAAAACTGAATGAGATTGAGCAATTATAGAAAGAAGACTGGGCAAATTTTCCGTCTCTAGAGGTAGAGGCGAAAGAAAACTGGTTGTACTAAAATGTATTTTTAAATTAATTTATAGGTGTTAGAATAAGGAAAGCAAGGACAAGGTACAGAGGCATTTATATGCAGTTAATGAGTTGAATACATTATTTGAGATTTCTTTTATTCATTTATCTATTTTCATTTTTTTTTTACCTCAACAATAAATTAAACATGCAGTCTTTTAATAAAACTAACAATGTACTCGTATTTTTGTTGGGATCTGTAACTAACTGCAGCTCAAAAACATGAAACGTGTCTCACACATTTTTTCCTATTAAAATAAAGTCATTAACTTTAATTTCTTTTGGGTCGGTTGTTTTCCACCTGATTGGTTGGTCTAGAAAAACTAAATTAAGTCTATGCTCAGCAACAAGAAGCGTATATGGGTCACTCTTTCTTTTAAACGGATAAATGGATCCCCCTGAGTCTGCTACTGACTAAAGTCACTGAAAGTTTCTGAATAAAAGACAAATAGTTTGTTTTGGGAATAATTTTTTCTTTATTAAGAAGATTTTAATTTGACAGTGAAAATCTCGCCCTAGAAGTGTCCATCTTGCACCAACGGGGTGTGCCATCCTCAAAAATGTTTACTGTACTTGAATTGCAGCATCATTCCAAGGGCCTCAAAAGGCCCCCGGGCTGCACTTTGTACACCTCTGCCCTAGAGAATCAAAGTGTTGATTTATTTCATGTTTATTTTGTCCCTTTTAGAGAAACTGTTCCTATGAGGGACAAAGAAGGTCTTCAGGACTACAGGTGAGGCTGAATTTGTTATCTTGTGTCAGAAACAGAGATATGGATCGATGGATTAATAATTTACAGACAGGTGTGAGGCTGATCAAGTCAAATGATTAGTGCACACTAGTGAAATGTGACAACAACACAGTTTGTGTTCGAGCAGAAGTCCTCCTCCTTCATTCTGAGCTTATCTTTCACACTCTGAGAGATTTCTCCCCTCCACCTTCTCTTAACTTCCTCCAGGTTCATGCCAGAGCCCAACCTGCCCCCCCTGATTGTGTTTGAGGATAACGCATCGCTGCCTGCGGGTATCGACACCTGCCAGGCGGTGGTGGTGCAGACGATAAAGGAAGGGCTGCCAGAGTTACCGAGCATCAAAAGAGACAGGCTGGTGCAGGCGTACGGCATCCTTCCAGAGCACAGCTTCACTCTGGTGGTGAGCTTCTAAAAGGCTGAAATCAAACCGACTGTTTGATGAGATTAAATCCTTAAGTCTGTGTTAACTTAGCTTGCATTCGGTTAAACTCTGCTTGGACTCATTATATCCCAGTTAAAAGATATGCATGCTCAGTGATAGAATATTTTTGTGGTGTGCTGCAGAATGAGGATGGGTTGATGGAGTACTTTGAAGCGGTGATGAAGTCGACAAAGAAGGAGTCCAGGAAGGTGATTGGCTGGGTGACGAATGAGTTGTTAGGTCTTCTCAAGCAGCAAGACATGAGCGTGAGTCAGAGGTGAGAAGCACACTGAAGAATTGGCTGTGATTGGCTTGTTGATATTGTTGATACTGAGAATCTCATAGTTTAATTTACAGTGTCTTACAAAAGTGGTCATACCCACTCAAACTTGTCGCATTTTATCACCTGAGGTTAGGTTATAAAACAATATTCCAAGCTTTAAACATCTCTCGGTGCACTGGTCAGTCCTGCACCCAAACATGGCTCGAGCGTGGCACAACTGCAAGCCCAGCAAAACAGGCCAGGCAAGGAGAGCATTCATTAGAAAAGCAGCCAGGAGGCCCATGGCCATTTTGGAGGAGCTCCAGAGATTAACTGCTCAGGTGGGAGACTCTGTTGACAGAACAATTAGTAATGCTCTTCTCAACTCTCTCATGGAAAAGTGTCAAAATGAAAGCGGTGGCTGCTTTTCTGCTGTTCTTGTTGGAGTTGATGGGAATATGGAAGCTAAATATGGGACAATCCTGGAAGAAAATATTTTAAAGGCTGCATAATCGCCAAGTCAGTCAGTCAAACGCAGATTATAAAGCCAGAGCTACAATGCAATAGATTAATCGTTAGAATTGCCCAAACTCCAAACCTGGTGTCCTCAGATGTTCTCCATCCAATCTGATTGACGTTAAGCTATTTTGCACAACAGAACGGCCAAAAATGTAGTTTCTAGATGTATAAAGGACTGAATATGTGTTGTTTTTCTTCCACTTCACGATTATGTGACAGACCAACTGTGTTGATCTGTCACGTTAAAGCAATAAAGAAAAAAAAGACAAAATTTGAATAAATCCAGAGTGTGAAAACTTTTTCAATGCCCTGTACCTGAACAATATTGAATCAATATCAGAAAAAAACATTTTACAGGTTTAAAATAAAATCCAAATCGTTTTAGTCTTTTTTTTTTAGTATTTTTCTGCAGATGCTGCCTATGTTTTCTCAGGTTATTTTTAAGAAAGTTTGTGCATCACAGCTTTAAATTGTGTGAAAATAGTGATTTTTTTGGGGGGGGGGGGGTCTGGTTCCAGCTTCTGTGACCAGCGTCGGTCCTTTGTTTAAAATTTACTTCAGAAAATACGCTCTTCTTCTGCAGACGGTTAAACAGGAAGGGTCAATATTTTATTACCAGACTTTTACCCAGACGTCTGATCAGCACTTTTTAACTTTAACCCTATATCAGGAGCTGAAACACGTTACAGATAAACATGGAGGGTGGACTGTGTCCTGGCAGTGGACTGTGTTGAGTCAGTCTGCAGTCAGATCATAACTGTCTCAGCAGGAGCTCAGCCATCAAAGGTCCAGGACCACATAGTTTGCTTTTTTCATCTCATCCTTTACTTTAATTATGCACTGCTTCTGTACTGGGACCCATTCCAACAGCATCCTTTCTAATCTGCAGCTGATATTAACACCTCATTTCAGTCCTTTTCACTTGTCAAATACCATGATTGAAAGTGAACGAGGTAGATATATCCCAAAGCAGGAGCAAATTACTTTTCTGTCAGTTTCTCAGAGGAATAAATTGGATCATTTTTTCTAATTATTTGTGTCTGACTCTGAGAAAGTCACTGTGACAGTCTGGCATAAAAAAATGCTTCTTTAGACAAACCAGGGAAACAAAATCTTTCTGAAGATGAGCTCCTTGCTGGAACAAGCTGAGTTTTACACATGTTGCACTTAAACTTGAAATTAAAAGCCTTTGTGGTTTGATTAGGCGTAAAATAGTTGCCACGGTTTCATGCTTCCATAAAAACAGACCGGAAGCTTTTGTTGCCGCTGGCTTTGTGAAATGACACCATCGCTTCCCCTTTTACTGTTCTTTCCTTCCTTCCTTCCTTCCTCCCTGTCTTCCTCCATTCCGTCCTTCCATCCCTTCTTTCTTGCTCCCTTCCTTCATTCCTTCCTTCCTCCTGTAAGAATTATGATTATTAAATAATTAATATTTATCAAGAATTATAATTTAAAATCATAATTTGAAAAAAAATTTTCTTAACCAAAAATCATTACTTACGAATCAAAATCAGAGATGTCCTCTGGTGTTGTAATTATGGCTCAAGGCCTTTGATAATTACAATTATTAAATTCTCAGTAATAATTGATAACTATTACTAGATGTCACTGTTTAATCAACCGCTTCACCGAAGGTGGGGGAACTTTGACCTTATCTTGACAGACAAATCACTCTTGCTCAAAATAAACACAAACGCTTTCTCTTTATCTACCTGAATATTTATTAAATCAACAGCCCTGATACACCTCGCTGTTCTGATTCAATAATCTTCACCTACTCAGGCATGCAAAGTTCTACACAAAAGGGGTAAAATAACCAACTAAACAAGATAAAACAACATTGAGTGTGTATGAAGTCAAATCCGCAGTTATGGCAAAACAATAGAAAATATGGTGCTGAACCTCCACCAGGCTGCAGTCATAAAACCCCCAAAACTGGAGCTCAGTGAAAAACAAAGGGTCATAAAACTTTTAGGCGGCAACCAGTCGAAAAACACGAAGAGTGAA
This sequence comes from Crenichthys baileyi, assembly GCA_036173005.1. Lineage (NCBI taxonomy): Eukaryota > Metazoa > Chordata > Actinopteri > Cyprinodontiformes > Goodeidae > Crenichthys > Crenichthys baileyi. Next base: position 775,453 of record JAHHUM010001466.1, on the reverse strand, counting down.
GACAAAGGAATAGTGAGTATTCACCATGAGGCTCTAGCAGTCTGCGCTCAGGTGCTCAAAAACACCGTTAGACACACACAGCTTCAAAGCGAGGCGGCTTTCAGAGTCCAACAGCAACCAAAGTAGTAGTTACGCGTCCGTAACAAACTCAAAGGAAAACGGTCGGTCTTCGTTCTTTTGTCTCCTTTGGCGAAGGGGAAAAATATGACGGACCGTCAGCAGTCGAGCTGGAACAAAACAAGGAGGAAAATTTCGTATCCTCGAAACCTGCGTGGGCATTTTGGTCACGTGTTAAATTCACGTCTTCGATCGGTAAAGTAAAGTTTCCTGGTCTTCTTATCCCAGGAACCTCGTTCATGAATTTGGCCAGTGGAGAGGATGAATGAAAACCCACGTGTGAGTTTCTTCTCCAGAAGGATGCGTGCGTCAGTTGCGTGGTTAACCGGTCCCGGTTTCCAGCATGAAAAGCCATGGTGGGCGTCTCCGTTCCGTTTATATAGTCCACTGTGATATTAGAGCTGCAACGCCCCTTCCTATCAACTGCAATGCCTGCTGGGAGTTGTGGTAGCAGACCATACTGGGGTATTTAGTAGCAGATGACACTGGGAGGTATAGTAGCGAACAAATGGTCCAACACTCCCTTCCTTCCTCCCTTCCATCCATCCATCCATACAAAAATGAGTACACCCCTCACATTTTTGTGAATATTTTATTAAATAACAATGTAAATTCAAACTCACTGTTGTTGAGCAGTTTAGACATTAATGTGTGTTCAATTATTCTGAGGGGACAGCAAACTTACACTGATATACAAGTTGTACACTCACTTCTTTAGATCATATCAAAGTGTCATGACCTCACTGTTGTCCCATGAAAAAATATTTACAAAAATGTAAGGGGTGTACTCACTTTTGTGAGATGCTGTATATACTTCATTCCTTCCTTACTTAGGTACTTAGCTCCATACTTGAGCAGATACTTACTTCCTTAGTTGATCATTTTATTTAGGAAACACTGTCTAGATGAAAACAACACATATTCACCCCTCTTGAGTCGGTACTACAGCTGTACGTCTTTTGGGGGTTGTCTCTGCCAACTTTACACATCTAGAAACACTGTTTGTCAAGAAAACCCTGATAGTTGAGGGGGAATTGTGCAGTCTTTGAAATTAGGAATGTTTTGGGACCCTAGGATAAAGTAGGGAATAAAAAAATCTCCAATGTCGGGTAAGACGTTAAAAATCCTGAAGGATTCCAATGTTGGCATAATGATTTTTAATCACAGATTGGGGGATTTAAGTGTATCTGAAACTCTTGCGCTTTCTATCGTGGCACCATGTGAAGTAAGATTGACACCTCAGTGCTCTGATTTGGTGAGAGGAATTTCTTATTCTGTGTATCTAACTGCATAAACAAGCAGATGTAAGACTCAACCGTTTCTTTACCGAATCTTTATCACCTTTTTTCTTGTTCTTTCAGTCCAGTGATACCACTTTGTCTCTCTCCATCTGCCCTACTATTTATATCACTAATACACATCCATCTGTTAAAGTGTAGTTAAATTAGACCCTAATTTAATTTCAGCCCAGTCGGTCCTGCTACCTTGGCTGAGCTGCTGGAGCTGCAGGAAGCGGGACACATCTCCTCTTCTGTTGCCAAGCAGGTCAGTGTGCTACAGAGACCCTGCAGTTATTATCCCAACTCTGGCATCGTGTTTCTACCCTCGTTCTCACCTGCGTCCCGCTGGTTTCTCTGAGCTTGCAGGTGTTCCAGGAGATGTGGAGGTCACCGGGTAAGACGGCTGCGCAGATCATCCGGGAGCAGGACCTGGGGCTCGTTAGCGACGCGGCTAAGCTGCATAGGATCTGCCAGAAGGTCATAGACTCACATCCAGATGAGGTCAGTGCTTCAATGGATGTCTGAGGTCACACTTGCAGGTGCAGCTCAATGATTCAGAATGTGATCAAAAAATCGGTTTATTCAGTAATTTATAGGGTGTATATTTTTAGCATCTCATACTGTTATTGTTGATGATAATCCCTTTCAGCTAATGAAAACCCCAAATTCAGTTTGTATAAAAATTAGAATACTACATAAGACCAATAAAAAAAAATAGGTTTTAAGAACTGAGAAGAGACTGACAAGGCGTGGACAGTAGCTGGACCCAGGGCCACCACACACAGACTTATCCGGGACACGGGCTACAACATTCACATTCCTTGTTTTAAACAACTTCTGAACCAGAGATAACATCAGAAGAGTCTTACCTGGTAAGGTGGAAAAGGTCAGTCCTATTTGTCCTTGGCTCGGGTAAAACTGGAGGAAGAGTGGAGAAGGACAACTTGCCTGAGGCCCTGTGTGAAGTTTCCACAGTGGGTGATGATCAAGAGAGCCATGTTATGAGCTAATGTCGGGCCACTGTGTTTTATCAAGTCTAGAGTCGTATTTCAGGACACCATAGCAGAGCCACAGGTGTATCTCCTCTATGCCACGTTGCAGCTCTTGATGCAAAAGGAGCCCAGGCCAAGTCTTGCGTTCATGTACTGAACAGATCATGGACCTACTTTTCAGCAGGCCGACATTTCTATATTAAAAATCTGTTGTTTACATTGGCCTTACAAAATATTCTAATAATCTGGGAATTTTGTCATAATAACTATAATCCATAAACATCAGGTTGTTTGAAATACATTGCCCCTTTATTAAGTACACCCCGCTAGTACCAGGTTGGGACGCCCTTTTGCCTTCAGAACCACCTTGTGGCATAGATTGAAAAGGATGTCAGAAGCTTTCTCTGAGATTCTGGTTCATATTGAAATGATAGATAGCATTATGCAGTTGCTGCACATCCATGATGTGAATATCCTGTCTGTCACTGCCCAAATGAGCTCCATTTGGTTGAGATCTGGAGACCAGTGGAGCACATTAAATTCCAGGAAGTAGCCATCAGAAGATGTGGTCATTAAGGGATGGACAATACTCAAGTAGGTTGTGGTGTCTAAACAATGATCAGTTAATACTAAGGGGCCTGATGTATGCCTGGAAAATATCCCCTCACACCATTACACGACCATTACCAGTCTGAACTGGAGTCAAGGCAGGATGGATCAATGCTTTCATTTTGTTTGCACCAAATTCTGAAAGCTTCTGTGGCATCAGCAACCATTCCATGTATAAACGCCCTTTAATCCACTTTCCTCCCTGTTCTGATGCTCGGTTTGGACTTCAAGAAGTCGTCTTCACCACATCTACACGGCTAAACCCTTTGAGTTGCTGCCATGTTCCTGATTCACTGTTTTAGGTACCAGGAAACTAAACAGGTTTAACCGATAAAGTTGCCACTGAGTCTCTATCACAGTGTAGTGAATCTATGGAAAACACAAGGTTCACTTTCTGAATTGGCGTATGAAAATTAGAGGACTTTTCATTGATATTAGAATTTGCTGACTTGCACCGGAAACAAGAGTTTTGTTTTGTGTTTGCAGGTTTGTGCTATTAGAGGCGGAAATAAGAAGGTTCTGAACAAGCTGATGGGTCTGGTTCAGAAAGAGACCAAAGGCAGAGCTGATCCAGTTCTGGTGAGGACGATTCTAGAAGAGAAGATTTCATGACACCATCATCACTTATTCTGAGCAAACCAGGCACTGTGTATCTGTGCGCTCATAATTACAGCCAGATGTTTGCAGTTTGATGAAGCAATGAGACTAATTTCCTGGAGCAGTTGTTTTGTAAATACTAAAGTTTCATTACACAACTAAAAACTACTGTACTTCTAAAAAGGATCTCCATGTTTGAATTAAACCAATAAAGTTTCTATATTATAACTGTGTTGTTTGGCCTGTCAGAAATTGATAGTAGATAGATAGGTAGAAGTATAAAATTGCTTGCTTTTGTTCTAACAGAGAGATCAGATTGTTTCTTTACAGCATAACTGAGCTCAGGACCTATTATCTGAAGTTAATTATAGTTTAATGAGGCTGAAGATGAAACTGCTGACGAGAGAGACTTGGTTTACACTATGATGCAGTAGACTGATCACTGGGCGCCCTCCTGTGGTTGAAGCATGTCATAGATTTGTCATACACTTCTGCACAAACAGCGCTGTGAAGAGCAGAATACTGTATTCTGTCAAATTATTTCAGTTAATCAAAAAAGAATATCAGATAAAAACAACCTGAGTAAATACTAAAAGCAGTTTTTAAATGCTGATTTCAATTAGGGGAAAAAGCTATTCTAACCAAACCTGGCCCCACATAAAAAAGTTATCTCCCCTTTGCTAACTTTGATTTTCTTCACTACACTCGGCTTGATTACTGCCAGACCAGTACAATTAAGAAAATACTTTAATACACCCTGTCTGGGGCGCACCGCATGGCGTAGCAGTAGATCACGGGACCCAAGTACGGTGATCCTCAAGACTTGAGGTCAAATATTCTGTTGACTGACAAGAGAAGAGTACAACCATTTGTGTGTCTTGTTACATCCAGCACAATAAAGAAGTGAGATGGTCTGGGGCTGATTTGCTGTTTCAGGACATTGATGACCTTCTGCAACTGATGGATAGATGAATTCGGTTTTCTGCCAGAAACTCTTAAAGGACAATGTCCAATCATTTTCTGACCTTGAGCTTAAACAGGACAATCATCCAAAGCACATTAGCAAGGCAATGGGTCAAAAAAACTTTTTGGACTGGCCTAGTCAAATTCCAGACATAAATGTGATTGAGAAGGCAGTAATATGACCTTAAACAGGCCGATCATGCTTGAAAACCCTCTTAATTATAACTATTCTGTGAGTGTACCCGAATTTCTCCTTAGCAATAAAAGACTCATGATCAGTTATTGCAAACACTTGATGGCAAGGGTGGCACAACCACTTAGGCTTAGGGAGCATTTACTTTTTCTAACAGGGCCAGGTTGGTTTAGATTAAATGACATTTGTAAGGTGTAAATCTGTAAGAAGACAGATGCTTTGGATTTATGTGCATTTATGGGGGGAGAAAATGTGCAACCTACAGGTTAGCATATCAGGACATATTACAATTGTCTTCACCAGGTTTTAAAATGATTCAAATCTAGTCTCAAGTGTACAAAAATACACAACAGCTTCCACAATCTGTATTTGGAAATCAAAAAGAAAACCAAAACAGAAAAGGTATGTGTGAAAAACTACAGGGGTTGGACAATGAAACTGAAACACCTGTCATTTTAGTGTGTGAGGTTTCATGGCTAAATTGGACCAGCCTGGTAGCCAGTCTTCATTGATTGCACATTGCACCAGTAAGAGCAGAGTGTGAAGGTTCAATTCGCAGGGTAAGAGCACAGTTTTGCTCAAAATATTGAAATGCACACATTATGGGTGACATACCAGAGTTCAAAAGAGGACAAATTGTTGGTGCACGTCTTGCTGGTGCATATGTGACCAAGACAGCAAGTCTTTGTGATGTATCAAGAGCCACGGTATCCAGGGTAATGTCAGCATACCACCAAGAAGGACGAACCACATCCAACAGGATTAACTGTGGATGCAAGAGGAAGCTGTCTGAAAGGGATGTCCGGGTGCTAACCCGGATGGTATCCAAAAAACATAAAACCACGGCTGCCCAAATCACGGCAGAATTAAATATGCACCTCAACTCTCCTGTTTCCACAAGAACTGTCCGTCCGGAGCTCCACAGGGTCAATATACACGGCCGGGCTGCTATAGCCAAACCTTTGGTCACTCATGCCAATGCCAAACGTCGGTTTCAATGGTGCAAGGAGCACAAATCTTGGGCTGTGGATGATGTGAAACATGTATTGTTCTCTGATGAGTCCACCTTTACTGTTTTCCCCACATCCGGGAGAGTTACGCTGTGGAGAAGCCCCAAAGAAGCGTACCACCCAGACTGTTGCATGCCCAGAGTGAAGCATGGGGGTGGATCAGTGATGGTTTGGGCTGCCATATCATGGCATTCCCTTGGCCCAATACTTGTTCTAGATGGGCGCGTCACTGCCAAGGACTACCGAACCATTCTTGAGGACCATGTGCATCCAATGGTTCAAACATTGTATCCTGAAGGCAGTGCCGTGTATCAGGATGACAATGCACCAATACACACAGCAAGACTGGTGAAAGATTGGTTTGATGAACATGAAAGTGAAGTTGAACATCTTCCATGGCCTGCACAGTCACCAGATCTAAATATTATTGAGCCACTTTGGGGTGTTTTGGAGGAGCGAGTCAGGAAACGTTTTCCTCCACCAGTATCACGTAGTGACCTGGCCACTATCCTGCAAGAAGAATGGCTTAAAATCCCTCTGACCACTGTGCAGACTTGTATATGTTATTCCCAAGACAAATTGACGCTGTATTGGCTGGCAAAAGGAGGCCCTACACCATACTAATAAATTATTGTGGTCTAAAACCAGGTGTTTCAGTTTCATTGTCCAACCCCTGTATGTACACCCTTCCTGCTTCCACAGGATAAAGGAGGGACCGCATATTTAAGTTGTCTGATTATTAGCTGGTGAGTTGCATACAGTCACATTTTAGACTCTCCAAGCCTCAGTGGGCATGTTAAATGTTCATGATAGGACAGTCAGACAAAGACAAAACAAGTATGGCTGGTTTAGAAGGGTTGAAGCAGAAAGACCTTTCCCCTGAAAAAGAATATGACCACATGAGATTTACAAAGTTGCATCTGAATGAATGAAGGAAGGAATGAGAAAAATTCACTGCATCATCTTAAAAGAAATCAAAATCCAGTAGATCAGCACAATAAGGCACGGTGATGGAGGGGTGATGATTTGGGCTGGTTTGGCAGACACCAAGGCAGCAGCAAATCCACCACAGAATGACTAAACAGAAGAATCAGGGTCCAGACTTCAACCTGCAACCCTCAATGAACACAAAGATTTGAGACTGATAAAGACTTGGTTTTAAACACTAAGCCTTTAAATTTTAGCTTTGTTTTTATTTTAATAAATAATGGCAGTGTGGGGTCTGGGGTGTATGATTGGACACTTGAAGTTAGATTTGAATTTCAGTGATTATTATTTGTTTTGCTGCAAGCGTCAGGACACTTTGCTTTGGCAGAAACAACATGATGTGGTTTATTGATCAAAACAATCCATATCCTGGGTTTTTTAAATGCAGCACCAAGTTTTAAAGTAGCGTCTACAGAGGAAACATTAATGCTCATAACATCTACTGAGTCAGAAAAATCCTGTTAGCCCGAAATAGGTTCTTGTTTTTAAAAACCTATAGATATAAAAGGATGTAAAACCAATATATTAAGCATTTTCAGTTGCATTTAACAGGGTGTTTTTTTAACAGAATGTCTTTATTAGAAACGTGATTTTCTATTTCAAACATCAACTGGTAACTGGTTGTTGTTTTTACCAGTTGATGTTTCTATTTCAAACATCAACTGGTAAAAGCAGAAAACAGGCAGACGGATCCTTAAAAATCTACTGACAGAAAACGTTTCCTGAAACTTGGACATGCGCTACAGGCCACAACTACACAAGCAAGATCGGATTTGTCTAAAAATTATCATTAATTCATTGATATAATCTGTAATAACATAAAAAGTAATTATTATACAAAGATTCGTTTATCAGAATGAACGTTTACTATAATCATGGGATATTTTAGCTTTTCTAGCTTATACTTTTCTTTCCTCAGAGTAACCTCTTCTGGCTTTAACAGAATGGCATTTATACAATATGCACACTGTGATTTGATTTGATTTGATTTTTACTTTTGCACTGAAGCTGTGATTCTTGCAAATCTTCTTAACCCTAAAATGAAGCACACTTAGTCAGCTATTCACCAATGGTCTGGCAACATACATCCATGCCTGATGGTAAATTAAGAAATATTGAGCAAAGAAAGAAATGAAAGCAAATGATCCCAAAGTCCAGAGAACTCGTACTGCTTTTTTTAAAAGTCACAGTGAACAGGAACTTGAAGCTGCTTTCAAATGTTTGGCCTGGAGTAAACGAACAGGCTAAATCCCACAGATATGTTAGATTGGTGACTGCTCCACATGCTGAGAGGCTTAACAGTCTGAGAAGTTACACGAGAAGTTACTTCTTAAACCAGGCAGAAACACTTTAACAATCTGAAAATGTCTGCCAGATACAAAATTAAATATTTAAGGCATGTCACTGAGGGTCCAAGCAAAGATATTGATCCCAAACCTGCAATAAAATATAGTATCTGAATGATTTAGATACGATCTAAAATACGCAATTGAAAATAAAACCAAGAATTAAGCTAATCACATTATACATTAATGAGATTAAAACAATTTAATCTTCATGTATAAAATTAGGAGACAGGGAACTTCCTTAACTATTTTTTTTCAAATGATCAACTTTTTGTATTTTTTCTTGAAGCAGTTCAGTATGTCAGTATGTAACTGTTATAGACCAAAACCCTGAAAACTACAAAAATAATTTCATAAGCATTTCTCTGAAAAGGACTGAGATTCTGTTGAGAAATCCTTGAATTCACTGCTTTATAAAAAGCATAAACAGTGATAATGATGCCTTGCTTAATTTTACCGGATTAGAAAGTATTTAATATCAGAAAATCAGTAATAAGCAAAATCTAAAAAACAAGACTTTCATTTGTTTTAACTTAATTCCCATACTATCATTATTGTGCCATAAATTACACTTAACAGATATGAACAGCAACCCTCCATAAAGTGAGATTTTATTCTTGTTTCATCTTGAAAACACCCTTTTTTGTGATGGCAAAGAGAAATAAAAAACTAATATGACAAACGTTCAGAAAATTGTTTAAGTACCCCTACCCATCATCACAATGAACTAAGAATTAAAATATTCCCAATAAACTTGATTTGCATAGTCTTCTGTACATTATAAAACATTCCTAAAGGTAAAAGGCGCGTTACATACAGCATTGATTAACCTGGTTTTGCCACTCTGTACACCTTTACATCGTATATGAGAGAGGGCAACTACTTTTGGCACATCTTGTAAAGATGAGTACAAAAGCCTTAAATAAATGATGAAGAATAAAAGTTGAGGAGACTGGGTGATTGAGATGACACTCTGTGCTCAAGATCCCTCCAACAGTTATACCCTGTCACATTACTGCACATCTGCCTTGCATTTCTATGTCTAACGTTACAGCATCACTTTTCTATGCATCTGATACTCTAACATATTTATGTAGTTGCGTCTGCCGATAAGCTGGGCTGCAAAACATTTTTTGGACATGTGATGGCTCCCAATTTTACACTGATCAATCTTAGCCAAACTATGCACACACCCTGTCTGCACTTAGGAAGATTCACTCACCTCAGCATGTTGAATGCTTACAGGAACTGACACAGCAAGGGAGTTTGACCTGTTTTCTAAATAACTCAACTAATAATTATTTGAAGGGGGGCTCATAAACAATCTATAAAGCACTGAACGTTACACTTATTTTATAGGAACTGTTGGGGCTCCTAAAGATTGTGTTAAAACAAATCCATGGGATTTCTTCCCCCTCTTAAATAAATATATTCAAATTAAAGGTTGGAATTTTTCTGAGATTATGTTGCTGCAATCAAACTGTATTTATTTCAAGGTTTTTTACATTTCTTTACAAGAGGTGCCAATAACTGTGGAGGGGACTATAGAAAACATGCAAACCTCCACCTGTTTAAACAAACAACAGAACAAGATGCTGTTAAAAGAGTCCTGAGGTACCATCATGATTTAGCACAAAAAAACCTGAACATCCTCTGGCAAAGACACAAAGGCTGTCTGTAATTGCACTTTGTGAAATTTAAAGGCAGTCGTGACTGATCTGTGTAACAGTTGTGGTTAAAAAAGGTCGGCTTCGAAGTGTTTGTTTGAAATTTTAAGTATGCCTGCCAGTCATCTACAGAAAGCATAGTGATTAATCAACATTTGATATTATCCTAATGCTTAAAGGGAAAAAACTGAAAGACCACCTGAGTATTTTTACAGAAATCACACCAAGCAGCACGGCATCGCTGGAGCTTGTTGTAGAAGACATTCAAACAGTTTATATAAGAGCAGGTGTTTGATTGGAAAAATAAAAAAGTCTTTGGTGAGAAGACATACAGCTTGTCTCTATAAAGGAAATCAGTTCAAAGGTTGGACCTACTTTTCTGAAAAATGTTTTTCAGAAGGAGGAAGGTGAAACTCAATGAAACACAGTTGATTATTTTGTTTGAAAAAAATAAATATTTTTAAAATCTTTATATAATTAATTCAGTAGTACCTGAAAAAAGGTACCAGAGAGTCCAACTGAAATCATCCCAGAGTCTTTAGTATTCTTCCATAGGAATGTAAGACAGGATGGAGTGCTCTTGTGCGATCGCAGCCAGCTCTTTGAGGAACTCCGAAAAGAGGACCGTAGCGAAGACCTCCGTCTGATCCAGAGAGATGGCTTTGGGTTTTGGGGGCAGGGAGTTCTTCAAGATCTTTCCTCCTTCGTGTTTGTTTGAGCCACTGCTGCTGGTTTTATCTGAAAGTACGAAGAACCAAACAGTTTAATGTTTTCAGGACGTTGTTGTTTTCTCCATTTTTAAATAATTTAATTAAAGTTAAATAAATCCTCAAAATAGACAGTTCCAAATAAACAGAATAAAATATGCACTTTACAATTCCAGTTCAAACACTGGAAACAAAGCTTGAGGGCCTGAAAGAGGAGGCTGAAAAACTGGATCTATACAACTTTAAAAAAAACAGTAGAAGTTATTCAGACTTCCAAATTCACCCCACTGTCTGCAGCAGCACTTCTAATTACTTTGGAAGCATTAATGTATCCTGTTACTTCAAATGTTTCCGTCTGAATAATAGTTATAGGATACAATATAATTTATACACAATAACAGCACAGATGTTGCCTTTAATTTACATGACTGACGGTTATTGATCAGAAGATGTGCTTAAAAACAATCAGGATGTTAACGACGGCTTTCAAAACATTTTGCTTTCTCACAACTAAAAGGGAAAATATATCAATGAGAGCAGCTGTATTGAGATTTCTGTTAGAAAAAGATGGAATGTTAATAAACTCTTAGAGACCAGATTGCAGACACTAAATGATTATGTAATTAATATTCTACATAACGCAACAGATCATCATTCATTATTAACTTTTATTATGACTATTTCAAAAATATTGAAGAATGACTATGAATTAGTTTAAGAGAGCTGTGACTTTAGTTTACCTAAATAAAAAAGTGTTTTCTAATTTATATACGGATATATGCTGTCAGTTCAATCCAATCATACAAATGGATTCAAAAGTCAATTACAAACATTAAAACTCTATCGGAGTTATAAAACACTGCTATCAGGTTTAGTTTTTCTTTCATTTTTACGTATAGCGCTATGGAAGAGTCCTTCCTTTTCTGCCCTTTCAAAATAAATATAAATTCTATTACTAATTACAGATAGCTAGCAGACACAGACAGACAGGATACGTTCATGTTTACCAGCAATTCTTCTTCAGCTTCTTACTCATCTTTGCTTCTTGTTTCAGTATTGAAACATGTTCAATGAAAAATATTACAATAATATCTTTAACCTACACTTTCATTTTATGCTGATCTATGCTTGACCTAACCTGGGTGGTGTTTATAGTGTGTCTAATTATACATTAGGAATATTTAACAGAGCAAAAATCTGGAAAAAAGCGGTTCACGCTGAGGGCGTGTTATTACCTGCCGTGATGAACAAGGTCTCCCTAGCCAGCAGCCAGTGTTGTGCCACAGTAATCAGCTCCGAAAAGTCCTTCCTGCAGGCAGCAAGCTCCTCAATCTGATTCTTCACAGTGGCAAGAACCTGGGGAGAAAATATTTTAAAGATACAAAAAAATCCCATTTGCAGGATTTTATCTTTTTTTTTTTTATATGAAGGTGAAAAATAACACGTGATGCTTATTTTTAGCGGTGAAAAATAACCACTGTCTGTATTTTTCAGCAAAACATGTTTGGATTACCTGGTAAAGCGAGCGAACAGTTGGCTGAAAAACTAGGTTGGTGTTGAGGAGGAAAGAGCGGAGAAGTGGCTGAGGATAAGCAGCCAGCTGAGCCAGGATCCCCGTCAGCAACAGGTTGACATGAAGTGTGTTAGAGAGCATATTCTCCAGGCGAGACAGCAGCACGCTGATAAATGGACCTGCAGGATGAAGATTCATTGTTTATCTTTTATCTTTTGGTGAATAATTAACCTGCTGCAGAGAGAGAAAGATTCACCTGAACTCACCTGTAAAAGGCAAAGCATAGCTTCCTTTAGAGCTTCCGCTATGAAACCTTTGAATGGACCCAAATGGAGACTGCAGTTTCTCTGGCTCTGGAGTTTCAGCTGTAAAGGGAGTGAGGTCCATCTGTTCCTCCTCCTCCTCCTTTTCCTCTTCTTCTGCTACTATGACAGGCTTTCTCACCTCTTCATCAGCTTTCACCTGTTTTCCACCAGTTTCGCTGACCAGAGAACGAATCAGCTCCTCATACTGAGCTAAAAGATCGTCACTAGTGTTAGTTGCGTTCTGGAGGTTGCCGTTACAATCTGTCTTACTGTTGACCTTTGCCTTTAAGCTGGTCTTTGCATTATCTGCCATCACAGTGGTGGGAAGTGTTGGGGTGAGCCCATTTTTCACTGAGACCTCAGCTAAGCCTGGCTGGGCCTCATCTGATGATGAACCGCTGGGTTCGCCTGATGTCTGTTCCATCTCTGAGGCATCTTTCTTTGCAATCAGATCGTACACCAGGACATCATCCTGGAAGTCATTTTCCTCGATGTACGAACCTCTTACAAGCATGATGGCAGACCTCCTCATCTCCTGGATGTGTTTTGGGGGCCCAGAAGAAGGCGGCTGAGGAGGTTTGGGGTCCACAGGAGCTTCATCAGCCTGTACTGGACATGCATCAAAGCTATCATCCCACTCCAGCTCCAGCTGGGTAATGGAGGGCGGCTCTTTACTGGGCGGCAGACTGGGTCGGCGATGTGGCACCAGCAGCTGTGGGACTCTCTTCAGAGCCGCCTGGGTTTGCCGACTGTCTGGCATCGGCTCCTCTAGGACACCCGGCTGGTACTTCTCAGGAGGAGGGTTCTCACCATCATACGGCGCTGACCACACCTGGCAGGCCTGGATGCAGCTGCTGATGCTGAGCCGGGCATCATAGAGGTAATGAAGGTAGCTGACATCCAGGTAGATTTCTGAGCCAATGGTGCAGGAGTTACCCGAGCCATCGTCTTCTTCTGAGAAGCTGCTCTGTTTGTCTGATGAAGACAGAGAGAAGATGATGAAAGCTGATGTTCAACACAGAACCCCCGCAGAGCAGAAATAATGAGTTTGACATTTAACAGCAGGGGGTAAAGTGATGCAACACTGTGAAACAGCAGGAGGTCTCAGTGTCTGATAATATACACCATCATCCCTGTTACACGCTCATGTTCTAATTAAATGCGGATCCTCACGTTACAGTGCACCATTTTTCTGAACACATTTCTCTAGTGTGACACTGATAACTGATATTTCCTTTTAATATTCCTTCCACTCTCTATAATTAATTTCCAGACCATTTAACGTAGTACTACCGCAATTTTTCCATCCGTTTGCTAAACAGGTGTTATGAAAAGGTACATTTGCTAATTTAATTTCCCCTCCGCAGCCGATTTAAATGCATCAGAAGCTGTTTACAAATGTGTCTGAAAAGCACAGATTCATTCTGGCTTCATAAAGAGCTTTCATGCTCAAGTAATGCACAATGCCACCCCAGAAGAGAAGATATAAACTGACAAAGAGGCTTATAAAGGATTAGAGGGCATTTTATTCACTACGTGATGTCGTCTTTACATTGAGTTTATGAAGCAGAGCTAAACAGAATGGCAGGCCCATTTCTAGTTTTTAGTTAATAAAATAATAATTAAAACATTCTCACAAAGTGGCGAGCATGCTGAGAAAAATAAATTTACTGTGAATGTTTTTTTGTTTTGACCTGCTTAACAGTAAACTAAATATAATAGTTTAATAAAACAGGTAATGTGATTTATGTAGAAAAGGTGACTGTAAATTATTGTAGATCTGAAACATAAAAATGATCTTGCATGTTTGCCCTATAAAAAAACGAAGGTATACATGTCCTCCATTTTATTGATTGATTGTTTTTGCCCATATTTTTTAAATACAGAATATCAGTCAGTCTTTCTCCGTAGACAGGAAAAACTGAATCTTCCTGTTTGGTAGAAGCCCTGGCACATTTATTTATTGCAGTATGACTGCAATCAATAGGAATTATTGGACAATCGCAAAGCATAATGGATGCCGACTAATTTAAAGCCCATAGAAGAAGAACATACACTAACAATTGTGACTTGCAGAGTACTGTTTGTGCTGCTTACTGTTTTGAATATAATGACCTGTTTTTGATTTAGTTTTATTTGGATGCGTGTACATTACACTGTGTTTTTACGTTTCTACAGTACTTGTGTCATGTGTAGGGAGATTGTAATTAAAACGTGGTCATGAAGATGTGTTAACAGAAGCGGAAAAACAATACTCTTTTCAACGGATCGTTGTTGGGTAAACAGGGCCTGTGTGTAAGCAAGGCGGCCCACAAACCTGACTCAGTTGTGTCCAGAGGAATGGGCCACACTTCTAGAAAACTGTTGTGAGTAGCTTGTAGAAAGATGCCAAGCATTAAAGAAATATATGAAAACTTCTGAATTTAAAGAAAGTCTGGAAAAAATATCTGAAAAAATTATCTCTCCCATTCTGGCATTTGGTAAGTATAATTATAAATTAGTAAACATTATTTAAGATAATATATAACTGACCTAAACCAGGCAAGGTTTAGTTAAGAAGAGGTTATGAGTTTTTTATAGTGTGTGTAAATATTTGGTTTCAACGGTAATCATAATTAACTTCCACATGCTCCTTAATTACCTGTGTTGGTGGAGTTGTTTGGAGTTTCCCCACACTTGGAAAAAAGGATGGAATCCAGCTGTCGGAGGGGCGGGGGGCTGCGATCCGGGGAGCAGCAGGACGGCGTCAATGCCAAG
Source organism: Crenichthys baileyi (assembly GCA_036173005.1). Taxonomy (NCBI): domain Eukaryota; kingdom Metazoa; phylum Chordata; class Actinopteri; order Cyprinodontiformes; family Goodeidae; genus Crenichthys; species Crenichthys baileyi. The sequence continues at coordinate 760,410 of JAHHUM010001466.1, read as the reverse complement.
ATCTTGGCCGCCGATGCTGAGTAAAAGTCCCTCTCCTTCACCACTCGTCTCTGACTCGGCATCATGTGATTGCAGGGGATCAGGTACCTGCAGAGGCAGACGAAGACACGTGTCAGAGAAACCAATGGGCAGTCAGGCAGGATGGGATGATGGGAGAGAGCAGGCAGATAATCACAGTGGGTGAAGCTCATCATGTCATAAATCAACTAAAGCTCAAGAAATGGAGAAGTCAGCACACGTCACTCACTTCAGTACGAGCTGCAACATCACATCCTCGCAGTAGAAGCCAATCAGGGTCCGAAAAAGCGAGAGTGACACTGTTCCCAGCTGGAGTCGTCCATGAAAACACACAAAGAAACAAAAAAGGAGTATTTAAAACCACAGAATTTAAGCACTGCATAGAACAGCTGAAACTGTTAAAAAATGTTCTTTAATCATGCTGCATATTTCTGAACATTTTCTTAAAAATTGGTTCCCTTTCCAGACAGTACAACAAACAAAGTCTACACCCAAAGGTCCTAGGGACATTTTCCAATCCAAAAGACTGGTTCCTGCCTTATGGGTCATGCAGTTTGAATAAAACATGTTTATTTACAAACAAACGAAGAAAGGTGGTAAGTGAATGGATGGGTTTCATCCTGTACCTGGAAGGGGGTGTTGATGCGACTGACCAGCGTATCCAAAATATACACGCCTTCGTGCTGGTGGAGGAGGATGAAGGAGAGGAAAGTTTGCAGCAGGGCCGGCTCTGTCACGCTCCTCAAGAAGAGGTCAAGGTACTCTGTAGTGGTCATGACCTCCTCTAAAGTGAGCTTCACATGAGTAGAAATCAGTCAGCTGGGACTCTTTATATCAGTATGAAGGTTAAATAAAAGCAGCAGACAAAAGAACTAATATTTTCATCTATAGTGTCTTTAAAAAGTAAAACCTTTTCATATTTTGTCACGTTACAAACAAAAACGTATTTTCTTTAGATTTTATGTCACAGATGATTGCAGTCTAACATAGAAGCAATTATGGTTATTTTACAAATAAAGAAACTGAAAACTGTGGTTTGCATTTGGTTTGTCCCATTTATTCTGATATTCTTAGTTTATTCTTAGTTTAACCAAATGACTTCAGAAGCCAACCTTTTAGTGAATAAAGAACACACCATCCTCATAATGAAACATGGTGGTGGCAGCATCCTGCTGTGGGGATGCATTAATTCAGCAGGGACAGGGACAGAGCTAAATGCAGGGAAATCCAGGGAGAGGATGCAAAAAATTCAAGACTGGGGTGGAGGTTCCCCTTCCAGCAGGCCCCAAAATACAGCCAGAACTAACAATGAATGAATGGACTAACAAGATCATAGTATATCCATGTGTTAAAATGGCCCAGTCAAAGTTCAGACCTACATCTAATAAGAATCTGTGGATAGAAATTATGTTTACAGATGCTCTCCATCCAATCTGAGTCAGCTTGATCTACTTTGCAAAGAAGAATGGGCACACATTTCTGGCTGTATATAAAGACACGTGCAAGCCTCACTTTTCAGATTTTTATTTGTAAAAACCCAATAAATCAAACCACAAATCACTTTCCTTCCGCTTCCACATTTACTTCACGTTGCTCTATCACATTAAATCCTAATGAAATACACTGAATTCTTTTTTAAAGGCCCTGGGTATATGAGGTCATTTTAAATACTCCCCCCTGACTTAGACTAAGAGGAGAAGTTACATATTTGATCAAAAGCTATTACCTGTTTTGGCACAATCCAAATTATTGGTACACGGACAAGCATCTTAAAAGATAATCATCTGCTTCGTTATCAGATGCCAGTCGCGTGTGATAGTGAAGAAAAAAAAACAGAAAAACAACAAACCTTGTGCAGTGCTGGTGCAAGGACTGGTAAAAGAAAACCATTATAGATGTAAGCCACCAACTGGTCTCTGATTGTGTGATGGGCGACCTGGAAACAGTCGGTGTCAAGAGATATGTCAGAAAAGTGTGTAGTCAGACAGATGTGCAGTTATTCACAACATCAGACATTTTTCATCAGTTAAAACCATGAGCTCGCAGTCAGGTGAGAGCATAGACAAATAAACAGCTGGCGGTTTACTTTGCTCTGCTCAAGCAGGACACTAGAAGGACATGATTTGGACTCTGTGGACTGTTGGGTGGAGTGTTTGTGGATTTGGATCACTTCCCATGGATTTCATTAATTCATTAATTGTAATTTAAGGAAATTTTTAGGAAGCAGGTGGATCACTTTGCTCTTTTCTTCTAGCCTTTGTTCACACTTTTGTTCTGCTGTGGGTTACATACGAGAGAACAGCATTTAATCAGTACACCTTTTTAAGAGAGCTGGGAGCTTGAAAGTAATATCTGTGCGAACATCAGGACTCCGCATTGAGTCTTCTTAGTGGCTGCGTTCCTTATTTTCATACAGACGGCACGGGGGCTCACCTGAATCACAGCATTGCAGAATTCCAGGGAGTTCAGAAACTGGACCAGGGACGGCAACCGGAGCCACTCCTCCTTGTGAAGGCAGTGCCACTCCTCGCTGGGAACCTCCAGCTTGGTTGGAAGAGATGAGTACAGGCCACTCAACCCTGTGGCCAGCACCTACGAGACAGGACACAAAGTATAAATTAGGATCTTGAATCCCAGATTACATGAGGATATATGTCATTCTTCGTTTCTGTTTACATTCATACATTATTTTTTATCATTCGTAGCATCTTTAAATGCAAAAACAAAAATTTACAAAAACTGGCCATATCATAGCCGAGCATTCACCAGTGTTATCAGCTACAAAACCTCCTGGATAAGTAGCTGAAGGTGAATGGATATTCTGAGCTTCACCTGACATTAATGAGGTTGCATTTGTGCCTAACCTGCTGTCTGCAAACCAAATTGCTCCCTGGGGACATCTGGGGCTTGCTCTACCTCTCTTTCCTTTACCGTAAGCACTGTGTATACTCTATAAGGCTAGAGGCTATCTATCTATCTATCTATCTATCTATCTATCTATCTATCTATCTATCTATCTATCTATCTATCTATCTATCTATCTATCTATCTATTTCGTACTTATTGTTATGTTGTAAAGGTACAATCTTTAGCTTCAGCTTTTTAGTTGATGCCTGCAGGTTCCAGGTGTAAAATCACTGGTATTTGAAATAATTTTAATTCATCCTTCTTAACAAGAACCCCAGGTCCATTTGAGGAACAGTAACATCTCAGCATGTTTTAGCCGCAACACTTTTCTTCATTTGATGAAGTGCAGTGCTGTTATGCCAAAAATACAGGGTCACAATTTCAAATTCAGTTTCATCAGACCAAAACATAATCATCAGGAGGTTTTTTTCCCTGCCTGTATTTGTTTAATGCAGTTCTACTTTTACAGGAGTCTGCTGTCACCTGTACACTACAACAAACAGACTATTTGTAACCTCTCAGCAAACTGTGGCTTCAGCTACAGGATGACTAAATGTCTGGAATATCCAACAAGGGAAGCTGGACTTTATTTGATTTTATTCCGATTTTCTAGAAATGATCACCTGCGTGAACTCAAGAACACCAAGTGTTTGCAGAAACATGGAAAGTTTTGTTGGACTCACCGGGCAGAAGTAGGTGTTCTCTGCAACATGCAACGCCACCCTCTTATTCTCAGCAGACAACGACATGATCAACAACAAGGCGTCTCTTGCTTGCTGGCCCACGGTGCCCTCCCTGTGAATGAAGGGGATGAGGAGGGAGAAGATGAGGAAATTAGCGGCCCCCTGATCCTCACTGGTGTGGAAAAACAATTCCAGAATCGACGGGTCCTTTGCAAGAACACAGCAAAGCTGGTGGAGCAGCAGCACCAGCTCGGCCTCGACTGCTGGTGCCGCTGTACCCGAACAGGAGGACAGCAGCATCATGAGGGGCCGCAGGATGGGCTTGTGATGGAGCAGAGGCTGGCGCGATTGGCCCACAAGCATCTCGTACATCTTCAGCTGCTCCAGTTTCATGTCGTCCGTGAACTCCCTGCGCAGGCTCCACACGAACAGGCGCTCCATAACATTCTCCATAACTACAAACTCCAGGATGGGACCCATTGCTCCTGCCTGGCCACTCTCCTCCTCCATCAGCAGGAAAAGCATGTGCTCCACATAGTTCTGCACAGCACTCGCCTCATCCCCTGGGATCGTGCCAAAGCGAGATCCTCCGCTGGATCCAGAGCTGATGCTAAGGACCCCCAGTGAGGGAAGCGTAGAGTTGCTGCGCAGTGGATCATGCTTTTCAAGGATCTTCACCACCTACAAAAAGAAATGTAGAAAGGTTTTGTAGGTGGAACACAAAAAACACGTTGAAGAACATTTATGTACAGACCTGCAACAGCAAGCTGTTTTAGCTGCATCTCTACTACCAACATGAAGCAGAGTATTAGGCTCATTAGTTGTCAAATTAAGACAGTTTGACCAAAACATGTCTTGGGTGCTTGCACCGATCTGCATGTGACCGGTGTTGGCCAGTTTCATGTTGACTGACAGTTATAATGATCCTAGAACTAAAAAATGGGGGTATTTTTCTTTTTCTCCATGAAATTAATTTTTATGTAAAAAAGCTGTAGAAAATCTATAAATAACAGGGAGGAAACAATGGCATGTACTCTAATTTGGACACATGGGAGTTACTTTAGTCAGTTAATTCTACAGTATTCACCTGAAGCAGAATTTACAACAGATCCTTCCCTTCTGTCTGACGGCCGTCTACCGGGTGAAAACGGGCGTAAACAGACCCACGCGGTACAAATAAACTGAGCTGGGCGACAGAATAAAAAAACAGCTTTTGTTGCTTGCAGACCCTCCACTGTGTAGAGTCACAATAATGGGCCCAGTGTCCCCAGCCTGACACTGCTGTCATGACAATGGCTGGTTGTGTTTTGAGAGAACTGGGCATGGCTAATGGAAACCAGGAAAAAGTTTGTAATCCCTGCTGTGGCCTGATGGACCCTGTGGTTTTGATTTCCAGGCTCAACTTTGTTCTGGCTCTTCCTACTTTCTGCCAGGGGGGAACTATGGTTGCAAATCGGCAGCTGAGCCAAGGAGTATGTGTGTTTGTTTCTGTTTGCCTGCTCTTTGGCGGAAAATGCAAACAGCAGGAGTACATTACTTTTATTTTAAACAAGGGCGCACAACATGATGTTCACAGACAAGAGATATGTAGGTGGAGGCTCTCTGCGTTCTCATCCCTCTTTACAATATCAATTCATCCCTTTTGCCGTCCTCATCTGTCTTTTCAACCCCACTTCATCCCTCTCTTCCTCCTCAACCCACTTTTATGACCGCAGTTTATAGTAATTTGGCTGTGCTGACCTTTTGTCTGTATCTCTAAAATGTTTCAGAGAAAACAATGTGGCTCTGGCTTCATTAAATAGGTCTGAGTTTTCATTTTGGAGTCCCTGGACAAGTTTTGCAAATGTATGAATTACGTGTGTAGGCACAACATTATGTGGAATGTGAGGGCGATCAAATGGCGCTGGTGTCAAATTGCTGGGCTCGGCCCCCTAACTGTGTCTGTGCAGCTGTGTAGTGATGTGGTTCCGTGGAGAGAAGTTCATAGGTCCACGTTTTGAATAAAAAAGTATCATCTACAACAGTGAGACTGTTTAAAAATATTCTCTAAAACTTGTATCAGTGCATAAGTTATTTGATTTAACCCTTCTAAGTTAAATGTGGAGAAGAAAACAACAGTAAACAATACAATGCTGGAAAATAAAGTAGAAAATTCTCCAACTGGTATTCTGGCATGTGAACGCTTGCAAAGAGCAAAGCCAGTGTGAGTGTTTTAAAGCATTAATAATACAAGAGGACATAAATCACGTCAATTTCTAATGATTTTGTAAGGTTGATGGGGTATTGATCATGAATGGAAAGAATCTCTGCTGTAAAAGGTTGTTGGAGGGGGCAGATTTATTCAGCATGGCAAAACAAACACAATAAGCTAAGGTAGGCCATGACAGCCGCAGATAAAAACCGAACAAATGACCATAAAGTCAATCAGCACTCAAACAGGCGGAGCTGGTTGCTGAGGGACCAGGTGAATATTTAATGTGATGTATTACTCTGATTTCTGAGGGATTATTTTAGCTGAAACCAAAGTAAAGAACACTGTTATCAGGCTACAGGTGAATAAGCTGCAGGAATAAAGACTTTGCAGGGATGGAATCATATTTCACTATGCTGTCACTAAGTGAAGGCTAGCTTAAGAAGGTTAGTTACCATCAGAATCAGCAAGGTGTTTAAAGAAGTCAGGGGAAGCACAAAGGCTGCAAGAGGCTATTAAAAAGGAAACATTAATTTAGGCCACTACTAAAAGAGAGAGTGAGATTTCAGCAGATAACAGGAAGGCTGATAGAGGTACAGCAAAGCTGCTCTATTTCATCCTTTTGAGCATTAAACCTCTGTTTGTTTTAAAACATATTTATTTCTGAAATATTTGCAACCTTTTGGAAAATCTAAGTACTTACATTCTCCTGGAAAAACACAGACAGAAAATTGAAAATTTCCTGTTTCCTGAAATAGTAGAACCGTGTTTAACAGGAAAACATCTCTCACACACGGCTTTTCTCATATAGATAATCAGCTGCCAATTTTGACAGGAAGGATAGAAAAAAATATTTTGTATGCTGTTCATTTTACTTCTCAAAAAGAAATCAGAATCAGTTCAAACTGGCATCGCAAGGTTAAAGCTGTTAAAAAAGACAATGATCAGAAATCCATGTACAATAAAATCCATAATAAAAGATACAAAATGAACCCATAATTATACACCAACTCACACAGCCAAACCCTGTTAACAGTACGTTATGGCAGTAATAAAAAAAACGCTGACTTGGACCAACGTGAAAACACACAGTAATGTTAGGGACCACACTTAGTTACTATCGGACCTTTGTATCTTCGTACCATCTGCCTAGCATCACACTCACGTCAGAGTGAGAAGATCTTGTTCAGCTCACAGTTAGCAAGCTTCCTGGTCCCATAGGGGTTAAAGATGGACACATGCTGCTATAGACAGCCAAGAATCTAAAGGCAAACTGCTTCGTGCTGCCAAGATTCCATCAGCCCTCACCACACTGAAGTTTACTGAGGTCACTTTTTACTTTGAGGGCCTTGAGACAGCAGTCAGGCTTTTCAGAACAACTTGCACTGGCTGCGTTTTCTAATGCGCAGTGGCCAACTTGAACAGGAGAAAAGAAACTGTGACACCTTGTTTCTATTTAAGTTAATTGGATTTTTCATAATTCTAATTAAGCACTGAATAACTATAGTCATGTGAAGTATATGAAAATATGCTTTGCTTAATAGAATAATATGTTTAGCTGTTGGTTCAGGAGAAACTTTAAGGGCTACAGTTTAAATTAACACACGTATTTCAGGGATGTACTGGTGCATTTAAATAAATAAGAATATCATCAAATTGTTCATTTATTTCAGAAATTCAGTTCATAATTGAAACCTATATTGATTGATGACGCAAAGGGTGATGTTTTCAAGTGTTGTGTTCTGCTGATTTTAATGATAATGACTTACAAAGAGCGTAACCACAAAAGGTAACAGCTAGAGAAGCTGGCTGCTCAGACTGCGAATGTCAAGCATATCGAAAGAAAGTTCAGCGGAAGGAAAACGTAAAGGAATTCTGTAAATTTGAAAGTAAAAATGTTTTTTAACTGATTGTAGGCCGTATTCTTCACCTGTAAATACACACTTTATGTTTAATGAATCTATATAACATATGAGTTTTACTTTTTTGAACTGCCTAACTGAACTAAATTTACTTTTCTATAATTGTCAAATTTATTGGGATGTACCTGTAAACCCGTACGCCTTCAAATGTTAAGAAGATTGAGTTGTTGCTGGTACTTTACCTGAGCCCAGTGGTTCTTGAACACAATCATGCACGTCTCTGGGTCCACCCCTTTCAAGACCACAGCCTGCCCATCTCGGTTTCCACTGGCATCCACAGAGACCATCATGGTGACCAGATCACGTGGGTTTAGTCATGTCATACAAAGAAGACGGAGGACGTTCCTGACTGCCTACTGGGAGCCTTCATAACCACAGGAAGTGAAATATTGATGGAAAAATCTGGCGAATGAGGAAAAAGAAAACACAAATGGGCATCATCACACACAAAACCACACATCTGTTTCATAAAATAGCAGAGTAGTATAAATGTTCATGGCTATATTAAGTTCTGCAGACTGCCGTGTCTCCTGACCTCTGCATGGCTGGGCAGCAGCTATGATAGGCATGCAGAAAAGAGAACAATAACAGGCACAGTGAGACGACTCAATGGAGGAGAGTAAGAAATTCATCTTCCCTGCTTGCTGCTCTCTGGACTTCACACCAAGCTGTCACATTGTTTTTGCAATACCTCAGAGGCCCACAGTGGATTCCTGCATGACCTCTGACATCATTCTCATTACAGAGAAGATTTTGACATCAGACGGTAAACAGACACTGTCTTTAAAATCCTCTGGATAAAAGCTGCATGCAGACTGGATACCTATGAAATGTGGAAGGCGCCATTTTTTTCCCCATGAATGAACCAGTTTAACCGAACACCACTGGAAAACAAAACACTGCCTGGACACCCATGATGCTTTCTAAAACTGGGGACATGTGAGCTGCTATGAAGCTAAAACTACACAGCTAAAACCGATCTCCAGGAGAAAGGGAGTCAGGATGTGGTTTATCTCCTGCTGCTTCCCGTATTTCCCAACGCTAAATGTTTGCAACTATTAACACGACAGTTTGCGATGATGAGTAATGCATCTGAAAAAAATTCACCTAAGCTAATCAGCCTTTTAATATTAAACAAACCCAAAATAAGAGCTGCTTTTAGAGTGAGACATTTCAATGACTTCAGACACAAATTCCAGATTAAGAAATGAAACCCTTTATACCCCAATTTGGGGGAATCAGTGTTTTTTTTTTTTTCAGGAAGGGCAGATACTGTTTTTCAACAGTGGGCTTTAAAAGGATTAGAGGCAATACAAGACCTGTATAGGCCAAACTCAGACACCCTGATGTCTTTTCAGGAAATAACATGCTAGAACAACGTAAACAAAAATGATCTTCTAAAATACCTTCAGCTTAGACATTTTATCAGAACTAAGCAGGATAGTCTAACTAAACCTCAAAAAACAGTTTTCTCTAAAAATAATATGAGTAAAGGTGCTATATCAGAATTGTATGGCTTGTTATTGTCCAACTCAACTGGCAGTTCTGATTCTAGGTTGAGGGCTGGAATGAGGATCTATCAGAAAATATTTTAGGTGAGGACTGGGAATTAGCATGTACAAAAGCACATAAGCAACTAGTCAATACTAGATGTTGGCTCCGTCAGTGTATGGCTCATGAAAATGTATGTGACACAAGAAAAATTGCATAGATATAATAGGAATGTACCTGACATTTGTTCTAAGTGTACTAATGCTAAAGGAACATTGTTCCATCGTATGTGACAGTGTCCTAAAATGGGATCTTTCTGGGACGAGGTTAAGAGACAATTAACTCAAAGGATATTCCAAAAAAATTCTGTGCTCTTTATATTAGGAATATACGGAAATTACAAGTTTACAAAGGGTGAGCAAATAATGATAAATGTGTCTTTTACAAGCTAAAAGAACACTTGTGAAATATAAAAAAAAAACATAGGCCCAAGTTGGTGCACTGGATGAAACAAATGCTCACAGTGTCCCTGGAAAAGATAACATGCTTTAAAAGGGAAAATTGTCAATGTTTGAAGAAGTGTGGCGACCGTTCAAATACTTTGTGAATAGCTTTAATTTAATAGAAGATTCTGAAGATGACCAATTATTATTTTTACTGCAAACCTATGGATGCATAGTATTTATTTATTACATGCCTGGCTGTACAATAATTTGTAAATTCAAATTTATATCTGGGAGTGTTATTCATTTGTTGTTGTGATTGTATATATTTTGTTTCTGTTTATTTCATGTTTTTGGGTATATATTGTTTTTTTTTTTTTAAGTCTTTTTCTTTTTGTATGATGCAATTCTTCTGCAAAATGTTGGGTAACATTGAATTCGGGTATACAGTTATGGTTGTATTATTCTTATGCAAAAGATCAATAAACACAATGTTATAAAAAAGAAGTAAAATCACCTTTCCATCAGAAAAGCTAGTTTAAGAAAGAACCAAATAGATGTACTGCTTAGATCAACTCTTAGACAAAGACAGCATTTTAGTGCTGAAAAAAGAAAACAGACTACAACACACAGACCCGACAACATTTCCCTGTTGATAATTGTGATAATTTTGGCCCAGAGGCCTCTACCCCACACTGGTTCTTCCAAATTACACACCGTGGTGTGCAGAACACATCTAGACCTTGGTTTGTAAGCGTCTTCTGAACGTGGATACTGATAATGGCAAAACAGGGAAGCTCAAATTTCATTACCCCTGAGGGAAACTTGTTTTTCCAGTTTACTTTGTTAACAAGTTATCTTTAAGCACAACTTTACTGGCCAGTTAGAAATTTAAAAATACAATCTTTTTCCAAGCAGTGAATGCACCATACCCAAGGTTACAACAGATAACGCTAACAACACTCTCCAGGATGGACTTGTTGCCAAGTGAAGAAGACTCAGTTAGCAATGTTTAGTATCAGTGTGATGTTAAATTAACTAAAATAAAGCACCAGAATTCGCCACCAGAGTTGCTGATGGCGAATTATGGTGCTCATACTAAAGGGTTCTACAAAAATAATTCCACTGCGCCACACATTTCTATTGAGCAGTTTTCTCTTTGACCAACCCTTGGCTCTTGGTGCTTGTTACCACTATATCAGTTTGCAGTGACAGCTAATTTGCTTTTGTACTGACCTTGTAAATACCTGATATCAGAATTTCTTTCTCCCACTAAATGAAGCCAAGGTACCACCAGTTGTCCTAGTACCACAGTTTGAGAACCCTGGTTCTAGTTTCTTAGATACTGCAGCAGGTTTTAGTAATCAACCAGTGTTTTTAACTTACTGCCATTCCTATCAAATGATGTATCCAACTTTTTAGATTTAAACATGATTCAGATAAAATAAATATAGGTTTTTTGAGCTAACTTTGCTGGCTACAAGATTTGAGCAACTGTCAAAAAAAGGAAGGTTCATTTTTAAAGGAACATGAATGTTTAGCATCAAAATTGTTTTAACATCGTACTACTGACTACAGCCATAGTTCAAACTGCCCCGGTCACAAAAAACATTTACGTCTTACAGAGCTGAGAGGAGGAATTTGAACTATATTTACGTGTGTTCAGTGCATTTTGTCTCATTAATCAACAGGTATGTTGGTCATTAAGCTGATACCACACTGCTTCCTATTTTGCCTTGTTTCTATCTGTACTGTAGTATCAAGGTCTCCAACCCAGGTCAATTCTCCTGTGTTTTAATGCTGTAACACACACTGCTCACATGTTTTAAAATATTTTTCCCACATAGAAGACAAACGTAGAAAACATGGAGGAAAGTGGACTCCTGAGATGATCCCCCATCTGTGTATGAAAAAACAAGACACATTTCTTCACTTAGCATTTCAGATTTATTAAATGTAGCTGACTTCCCAGGTTTTAAAAGAATTCTGGTCCTCAAAGATGTTGTGAAAACCAAATAGTTATTGATATCTGGATAGTCTGTGCCAGGAAACCAATCTATTTACCAACTCCAGCCAGAATTATGACAAAAGATTGTTGAACACAACAAAAGATGTCTGGTTGTGGTGCCACTTTCTAAGAGCATTTATTGAAATATTGGTACAGCATGTATATATTCGAGCTTGTGTGTATAAATTCAAAGTTTTTAGGAATTATTCCCGCCTAAAATAGAACAGTTAAAATAAATCATGAAAGCCCAGAACTAACAGCTTCCATTCCCATGATGAGTGATTGAAAACTTCTGACCACAACTGTAGACTGAAAAAAAACCCAATGAGAGCATAACGGTAAGCAGTCGCTCTCCATGGAGCTGTATGGACCGTCACCACAGGGGATCAACCATAGGACACACTGCAGCTGTACAACACAACGGCAAATTACAGCCTCTGGATTCCAACCTTAAATTAGGAAGAAATCACAGCTCATCCCTTTTCCTGCACACTGACTTCACCCCAGAACCAGAGAGAAATCCCATCATCGACAGAAGTTACTCTAACAATGTACAAACTTCTACCATCTGTTTTCAGTTAGCGCTGAGGCTCCACTGGCTGGATCCTTGACAAGGAAAGTAGAAGAGCTGTAGAGAGAGCGGGAAAAAACTGTGTCTCTTACCTCTCTCCGGCCATCTTTACCAGGGACACCTCGCTAGACAGGCATGGAGCTAATTATTGTCCTGGTGACACAGCAAACAGATATGGGGATGTGTGAAGGAGAGGCGAGGCATGGTTGGAAGTGATCTGACATGAGTTGAGAGCAGCCTGGATGGAGATGGAGAGGAGGTGGTTAGAGGAAGGGAGGGAGGGAGGGGAAAGCATGGGAGGGATTAAAAAGTGAAAAAAGGTTGAGAGAAAGTGTACGGAAGAGGACTAAAAAAATCTTTGCAGCACTATTCACATGTTTACAATCGTATTAAGAAAACTGAAAATTATCCTGCAGAAAATCTGGGTGATATGACTAGACTCTTATCTAATTAGTGCTGTGATGACATCCTTATCAAATAATCGAGACATCCACCTTTGTCCAGCACTAAACCAACAATGCTCAGGATTTTTGCCCCACACTGATGACAGTTATAGCACACTACTTAAAGCTGTTTATTTTATTAAGTTGCTCCTTCGATGGCTAGCAACTGAAAAACCCAGTTTTTCTTGGAAAGCAGCGTTTGCTGGCTAAAAGTGTGACGTTGTGCAAACAGAGAATGAGACAAATTGAGGGAGGTGGTGCTGCATGTGTGTGTGGGAGCCAAAGACGAGTCATCACACTCAGGGGCTGGTTTTATGTCTTGCTAGGGACCAAACTTACAGTTTTTCCCTCCGAGCAACGGCAGCTCTCAAGATCTCGTGTGCAGTCTAAATCACCAAAGGCTACATTTACTGGATGAGCAGTTTCGTTTAAATATACCAAACTGTTTGGCCTAGAATAGCACTAGGAACGATCTAAGGCTGGAGCCTTGGTGAAGACTTTCTATTTATGGCCAAACAGAAAGTCCACAAGGATAAAAAAAAACCACACATCTCTTGTTTGCACTTTGCGTTCAAACCTTCTGTTGTCTGCAAAATGAAAATATTGTTTTGTACGGCATCACCACCCATACGTACTAGAAATTCCTGCAAATTCTTGTTGAACACAACAAAAGATGTCTGGTTGTGGTGCCACTTTCTAAGAGCATTTATTGAAATATTGGTACAGCATGTACATATTCGAGTCTGTGTGTATAAATTCAAAGTTTTTAGGAATTATTCCTGCCTAAAATAGAACAGTTAAAATAAATCATGAAAGCCCAGAACTAACAGCTTCCATTCCCATGATGAGTGATTGAAAACTTCTGACCACAACTGTAGACTGAAAAAAAACCCAATGAGAGCATAACGGTAAGCAGTCGCTCTCCATGGAGCTGTATGGACCGTCACCACAGGGGATCAACCATAGGACACACTGCAGCTGTACAACACAACGGCAAATTACAGCCTCTGGATTCCAACCTTAAATTAGGAAGAAATCACAGCTCATCCCTTTTCCTGCACACTGACTTCACCCCACAACCAGAGAGAAATCCCATCATCGACAGAAGTTACTCTAACAATGTACAAACTTCTACCATCTGTTTTCAGTTAGCGCTGAGGCTCCACTGGCTGGATCCTTGACAAGGAAAGTAGAAGAGCTGTAGAGAGAGCGGGAAAAAAACTGTGTCTCTTACCTCTCTCCGGCCATCTTTACCAGGGACACCTCGCTAGACAGGCATGGAGCTAATTATTGTCCTGGTGACACAGCAAACAGATATGGGGATGTGTGAAGGAGAGGCGAGGCATGGTTGGAAGTGATCTGACATGAGTTGAGAGCAGCCTGGATGGAGATGGAGAGGAGGTGGTTAGAGGAAGGGAGGGAGGGAGGGGAAAGCATGGGAGGGATTAAAAAGTGAAAAAAGGTTGAGAGAAAGTGTACGGAAGAGGACTAAAAAAATCTTTGCAGCACTATTCACATGTTTACAATCGTATTAAGAAAACTGAAAATTATCCTGCAGAAAATCTGGGTGATATGACTAGACTCTTATTTAATTAGTGCTGTGATGACATCCTTATCAAATAATCGAGACATCCACCTTTGTCCAGCACTTAACCAACAATGCTCAGGATTTTTGCCCCACACTGATGACAGTTATAGCACACTACTTAAAGCTGTTTATTTTATTAAGTTGCTCCTTCGATGGCTAGCAACTGAAAAACCCAGTTTTTCTTGGAAAGCAGCGTTTGCTGGCTAAAAGTGTGACGTTGTGCAAACAGAGAATGAGACAGATGGAGGGAGGTGGTGCTGCATGTGTGTGTGGGAGCCAAAGACGAGTCATCACACCCAGGGGCTGGTTTTATGTCTTGCTGGGGACCAAACTTGCAGTTTTTCCCTCCGAGCAACGGCAGCTCTCAAGATCTCATGTGCAGTCAAAATCACCAAAGGCTACATTTACTGGATGAGCAGTTTCGTTTAAATATACCAAACTGTTTGGCCTAGAATAGCACTAGGAACGATCTAAGGCTGGAGCCTTGGTGAAGACTTTCTATTTATGGTCAAACAGAAAGTCCACAAGGATAAAAAAAACACATACATCTCTTGTTTGCACTTTGCGTTCAAACCTTCTGTTGTCTGCAAAATGAAAATATTGTTTTGTACGGCATCACCACCCATACGTACTAGAAATTCCTGCAAACAATAGAAACAGGACCTGATTTATGTTGTTAAATCTTTAGCTGTTATATAAAAAAGCGAATTCAGCTTTTTTGTCAGCAGTGGGATTAGTTTAAGCCCCATTAAGCTGCTCATAGACAATAATACACTGGCACCAACTTAAAGGTGCTCCATTTAGTACTGAAAGTTTTCATCTAACAGCCAGCCAGGTCGATGGGTTTATCAGCTAACTACACCTTGGCTAAAACTGAGGACAGGCACCTTTTAAAGCTCCAGGGAGATTCTGAACATTTTCCATGAACTGAGGTTTGTGTTATTTGTTTGTTTAAAGAAAACAAAAAATCTAATCAACTCATCTGTGCCTTGATTTTTATTTAAAAGGTTGTAATATTTCAAAGACTCCATGATGGCATGCAATCTAAGGTTCCCATGGCTTTTCGAAAAGGAACATTCCCACAGCATGACAGATCCTCCACAGTTTTTAAATGTGGGGCCTCATGAGGTGCTTGTCTACAGTACATATTGGACCCTTGTTTCACACAGAACCCAAATCTGCCAAGAGCGTACATTAATCTCAGTACAGTAACATTTGTGATGGTAGAACGGGACACATTTTCCTGGCAAACCTACTAAATTACCAGTAGACGTGTAGATGACATATAATGGATATCATGGAGACTTATGCACTCTCTGCTGCAGTTCCTTATCAGTGTACTTTCAATTATCATTCTGTCCACTAAACTTGATGGCAAGATAAATGTCTTCTTCCAGCCTTGTTTGTCACAGTTCCAGTTCTGACTGCAGATATGAAAACATTTAGGTGAGTAGCTTCTTCATTCTGAGGTTCAACGCACACATACCTTAATCAAATTGCATCTTCTCCAGTCTTTCCCATTTTGAAAAGAAATGGCCCTCTCTGCTATTTTATATTAACACCACAGGAAAATAAGAAGTTACTGATTACTAATTAAAAGTGTCTAGCCAGTCTGACTGGCTTTAAAAGTAATTTATTAGTTCTAAATGCTTTATTTACTATGGTTTTTATAGTGATGAGGTGCCTGGGAATTTGTTTAAAAAACATGTAATGATTTTTTCCCCATTAAAAATAAATATGATCCAACTAAATATTATATATATAATTTTTTTATTTTTCTCACTGTTAGATTATTCCTTAGAATGAAACTTGAACTTGTTTTAAGGTTTTTTTACACACCTTTAGCAGCGTTTAAATAATTTTGGAGGACGCCATACCTTCACATGCCTACAGCCCAAGGATAAAATGTGTCCCAGAGTCTTTTCATATCTTATCCTAACAGCTGATAATATACCATCCGTTTCAGCTGTTCACCAAATAGGAATAAACTGATTTTCTTACAGTCTGAGTAATTAATTATTAGATTTATTTCTAGTTTTCATCCAGGTGTGAATTGCATTTAAAAACACAAATAAAAAAGGAAATTAATAATTTTCTTAAAACAAAAGCTGATAAAAAACAAAAATTTAAAGGGACACAGTAAGTAAGTAAGAGAAGACAGGTGTGACAAAAATATAAAAATTACAGGGAATCAAAATGTGTTTCTAGGCCATATTTAGGTCCACATTACTCCCCTGAAAGAAGAGATTGGGTCTAAGTGTCACTGATTTAATACAAGGCGACAATTACTTAAAGCTGTTCTTCCTTTCTTCACTTTTGCTGTGTAATGTTTCTACTGCTGGAAAACCAATGTTCACATGAACATAAAATAAGTGGACAATCAGGTTTTCAACAAAATATGTCAAATCGCGCTCTCACCATGCCAGCTGCAAATAGATGCACAGGTATTTACTGAACCCCACACAGAATTTGCTGCAGGTCTGCTAAGAGGGAACGTTTTCCCCCGTGGTATTGCATAATAAGCAACACTCCCAGGGTAAACATGACACGTGAGATCAGCTTTGAAAGCATTTAAAGAGCAGAGAAAATCCAGACTGATGTGAAATGAAAGAAACGCTCACCTGGAAGGCTTTTATCTTTTTTTTTTTTTTTTTTTGCTTTCCTGATCTAGTTTCTGGCATTGTCTGTTATCCCAAATGGTTTCATGAAGGTGTGGTAATGGAAATATAGCTGAAGGGTAGACACACCCTTTTCTCATGAAGAAAGAGGAGCTTTCTTGTTAAGCAAAAAGTTTTTAACTCAGAGGTGATGTGATTAACTTCACACAACCATTTTATAACAGTTAGAAATGTTTCCCTTTACCTGTGAAAACAGATACTGTTTACCATAGAGTGAGGATTCGAGGCTAAGTCTGCTCTGTTTTTTTGGCTCCAGTTGATTTTTTTATTGGTGATTGTCTTTTTGAAGCGACTGAGTAAGGCTGTGACTAAATTCTGGGTAGTGTTTTAGATTTAAGACCAAATTCTAATGGACGTCTATGGGTCCATCTTAGATCTGAACTAAATGAGAAATTAGAGACGATTAAAAAGGAGAGGAGTTCTTAGTCGCTGTCAAAGACACCAATGATACCATTTTTAACAATGCATTGATCCACCTCTAAGTAGCAGTGGCTAGCAGGTTAATAGGCCATGTTTTTTATTGTTAAGGGGTTGCTTGTAAAGCCCAAATGGGGTAAAAAAAATATACGCCCACAATAAAATCTTTCCTAAGTGGAGTCTTAAATAAACGTTTCATCTGGTAATTGTCCTTAAAGAAATGGGAATGACACATCAATCTTCCAATTCCTTTGCAGAGCTTGTTGCTGGCAGGTGGAACATTTACCAGTGACCATAGCAACCCTAAGGACAAACATGTCAGCAGCTGCTGAAATATTTAGGTCTAGGTGGAGCTGAAAGGACAAAGTGAGCCTCAGTCTTTATAGAACACAGCAGGAAGCAAAAAGGTTCTGATCTCTGTTACCTTCACTCGGCAGGGCACTGACCCCGGTGCACCTACATTTACCTTTCTAATTTTTGATTTTATTTTACCAGGCTCTCTTTTTTATGTTACAGCAAAATATAAAGAAAAATGTAACGGTGCAGCAAAGATGACTTACAGATTTACCATTCCACATTTTAATTAAAAAAATCCCCTGCTTAGATCAGTGTTTGCAAATCCTGTTCCTCCTGCATATTTTAGGTGTGATCCTCCTCATGCACACCTGATCCCAAAAAATCATTTATCACATCAACTTATCATTAAGTAGAGCAAAATCATGTTTATGAATGGCCCCAATTTAAACCAGCCATGTGTAGACACAAATAATGGGTAAAACAGGGGGACCAAACACCTGCCTTTGTGTTCAGATGTTTCAGATGTTAGTGCTAGAACACATAGATGTCCACGAGTCATTTTCTTTCCTAGTCCAAGTCAAGTCTAGTCGAGCTGTGAAACACAGAACTACTGAAGGTCATGAATTCAAATTCAAATCTTCGTATTTTTCAAAACATTCAATTCAACATGGAAAAGGTGGCTTAGAGAAAACAAAAATAATAAATTATTCAAATGATCTAAACTTCCAGTTTTAATTACACCCGTAACTGTGAGAGATAGATTGTTCATGTCTCAAAGTCTGAGTTGAGTTTGAAGTGTTTAAAGTCTACGTCAAGTTTAAAGTCGTTAATTTTGAAGAGGCAACAAGTGTAAAAATGTGAAGATGCCAATATTTAATCTACTAAGTGCATTTCTGTGGCAGCAAAAAATATTCCAATAATCTATAACTTTGATATACTTTACTTAGTGGATCCAAGAGATAAAAGGCAGCAAGGGAGGAGTTTTCTTCCTAAATGGGTGCCAATAATTTGCCGGTGGGAGAGGTGTCACTTTAAATCCGAAAGGACCTGTCAGAGTTATCCAAAATTAACCGTCAATAACAACGATTTGCCAAAAAAGAAAAGGAATCTACCTGAGATAATCTGCTGCCCAGTAATTCACCATGTTCAGCAGATTCCCACCTGTTTATTTCTTAATTTAACGCAACATATCGATTGAGACATCGAATAAATGCATAAATAAGAATAAATAAGTATCTCTTCAAAATCTGTCACTGGCTCTTTAACAACATTGTAGGCTGATTATAGCCTATTAGATACAGCTGTTATATGAGCAGCTAGTTTTGCTCCAGGCTGCATGTCTGTGGAAAGCAGCCATGAAGGCTAGCAGTGTCTGATTGGTTTGAATAACAGGGCGTTCCTTCCATGTTGCTCACTTTAACCAACATGTCCAAACACAGGCTCCTGCAAACATTCACACTTTAGCTCAAAGGATATAAGACATTAATGAGACATATCAAGTACAGAAGTGTTTGGTTTGTAGGACAAATGCACCATTTTAGAAAATAAGCCATGAATTATATAAAAACTAACAAGGGGCAACAATGGCGGAGAATAAACTTCTTTAAAATAACCCACAAAGAAGGGGTTTGAAAAGGTTTCTTTGTTTGTTTGGACCTCCAGAGAGTGGCGGATGAGACGGCAAACTGCTTCCTGCCCACAAATGATGTCATCCCTAACCTGGGTGTGTACAAGTCTCTGTGTGTGTGTGTGTGCGTGTGGGTGTGTGTGTGCGTGTTGTGTGTGTGTGTGTGTGTGTGAAGTAGGGCGTAACCTTATGTAAAACAGACATTTCCATATTTTTGCCAACTCTTTAAAGTTTCTACAAAAAACGAAAGCATCTGAATAATAAAGAATAAATTAAAACGTATCACTACTCTTCAGATTTGAGCAACAGACTGTGGTGCTCAACCATTCACACCAGGACAGTAAATTTGTGAGGAACTGTTCTCGTCTCCTGTTCTAACCTTTTATAGGACTTTCTTACATTACCTTTGAGCTTGAATGTTTTTTTGGGCGCATTCTGTTTGCGGCACTAGTAGCCATTAAAGAGGGGGAAGACATGCAGCACAGGTCGTAGGGGTCGGGACTCGAACCCGGGAAAGCTGCGTTGAGGAACAAAGCCTCTGTACTTCGGTGAGGCGTTCTACTGCCACGCGCTGCCCCCCTTGATGATGTTTTTTATATGACAAATTTGAACTGAGCGCAGTTATCACTGGCATCATTAAACGACCCTTTATATGGGAGTCAACCCTACTGTAAGCTGAGAAACTTGTTGGCCAATGTTTAGCTTCTTTTCACAGAAAACAGTCTTTACACTTCCTCTCCAAGGTAAAAGCTTAGTCACTCATGTGAGTGTTTGTTCTACCTTTGAATGTACCTGATATAAATAATTCTCACCTCACTTTTAATCTTTATATCAACCAAAGACTCATTCACTAACCATCATAAATTTTATAGTTCGATGAAAGTACTAAGGATTTTTTTATGTACTGTGGCTTTTAAATATTTGGACTGATGCTAGGTGAAACATCACTAGCTTAGTATGAATGTATGTGATGCAACACTAATTCCTAAATTCCCAGAAATGTTTCATTGCCCTCAATCTTTGTTTTTGAACAACAGGTCCTTCCTCTGACCCTCTTGTGTTAAATTACAACTCTCTGTGTGTGTATACAGTGTTGGCTGCTGACTTCATTCCCAATGCATGTTGGCATGGTGAGACTGCAGTCTGTCACAGTTCTATACAATGGGCCAGTGTCAGCGATAAGGCGTTTTCTTGTGTGCAGGTATATCCTATCTCTGTTCCTGCTGCTTCCTTTGTGACTCGTTTGCATCGTCCCACCTGCTGATAAAATAGCCCTGTTTGCATGTGGGAAGCAAAGAGAATAAAGCATTTCTCTCTTTAACAGAGAGATGAAAGCAGACTGCAGCACCAACAATGAGAAGCTGAATTTTCTGTGTTTTGATGCACTACCAAGCCAAAACTATTTAAAAACTACAGTGCTCTAAAAGTACCTTTTGTCACAGTGTTGCAGTATAGCAAACTGATTTCAACGTCAGACAAAGATAACCTGAGTAAATGCAAAATGCAGGCTTTAAAATATTTCAATTACTAAAAGGAAAAAAACTATCCAAACCAACGTATGCGAAAAATTAATTTCCCTCCTTGCTAAAAAAAAAAAAGAGTTAACTGAGTTTAACCACATTTATCGAAACCTGAGTTCAATTTCACTACCACACCTGACGTAATTACTGTCAGACCTATAGAATCAAGAAACCACTTAGAAAGAACCTGAAAAACATGTCCTGATCTAAAGAAATTCATGAACAAATTAGAAACAAAGTCATTGATATCGATCAGTCTGAAAGGGGTTACAATGCCGCTTCTAAGCCTGTGGGACTCCAGAACCACAATGTGAGCTATTATCCACATATGGAGAACTCATGGAACAGTAGGGAGCCGTCCCTGAAGTGGTCGGCCAACCAACATTACTCGAAGAGCACATCATCAACTCATCCAGGAAGTCAGAAAAGAATATCTTCTTAAAATGATGACACAAGAACTGAACTAAACTAAAATGACACCCAATCTTTAATTAGCCTGGAGAATCACTGATCAAGATGACCTAAACTAACAAGAGATTTTGGATATTTTAAAGTGAAACATGAAAAAATAGGTTTGATTCCAGACTTTTGCACAGAATTTTTGCTAATTGCTTCCCATACAGCTTGTGAAACCAGAAGAACTGTTAAGTCACTTGTTAATATTGTGACCCAGACTTTATGGGAGAGATTACTTGAACAGGGCTCCGCTAGCCATTCTGATCCATTAATATAAAAGGGATCAGTTGCAATTCAGCCTGAACTTCTGAAGTTCAGCCAAATCCAGCTTGTAAAGCCCGTGTCTGTGTTTTCAGGGTCAGTGTTGGTAACGCGGGTGAGGAAGTTAGGGATAATCCCAAACACGGGACAAAGCTAAGCCGGCCTCTCTGAGGTCCGGAGGAAAAGGATTTCACACGCAAACAGCCACAGATATCAAGACTAAAGCACCTGTCGTCTGCTTAATTTTCTCACCTGTTCATGGAGCTTTGTTATTTTTTATCACATTTTATGTCCAAAGCAGGGCATAACATTGTGAAGAGGAATGAAAGAGTTATATGATTAAATTATTTAAATTTAAAATCTGTGGTATGCATTTATATAGAGCCGATACTTTGAAGTACAACAGCTGCAAGCCTTTTTCTACTAGCTTTTAACATAGATAATAAAGTTTTGTCAAAACTTCAGGGTTCAAGCCAAATCATTTGGATGGATAGTGTCCAAGTCCATCAATTTGAAGTTCTGCAACAGATTCCTAATTGTATTTAGCCCTGGACTTTGACTGGTCCATTTTAATGCATGTAAATGCTCTGATCTAAAACATTTAATTGTAGCTCTGGCTGTATGTGTAGGGTCATTGTCCTGCTGGTTGGTGAACCTCCAACCCAGTCTCAAGTCTATTGCTGGTTATCTTTTAGGATTGTCCTGTACTTAGCTCCATCCATCTTCCTATCGAATCTGACAAGCAGGCAGTTCCTGTTATGATTCTGGCCCGTCTGCCTGCTCTGCTCTCACTCATGCAATTAACTCATCTGCTTCACCTGTCTGCTGCTGCGCTGCTGTGTAATCACCGTCATGCCACACACCTGTGGAGCTGCAGTTATATACAGCCCTCTGACAGGCAGACGGTGCCAGATTTTCCTGACTGATCTCGTTCCATGACCTTGCCTTGCCTTACGGATTATTCCCTCTTGCCTGCTTCTTGTCTGACGGATTGGATTTTGGATTTCGACTCTGTTTTCTGCCTCTGGTTTATGTCTCTGCCTGCCCCTTGTCTGACGCCTCTAGCCCTGGAATTCGACCCTGTTTCTGTCCCTGGATTTACGTCTCAGCCTAGCCACTGGTTTATTCAGCCTGAGTCCGCCTGGCTCTCTAGTCTGCCTGGACTTATTGTAAAGAGGAAAACACAGCTCTCTGTGTTCCTGTCACAGCTTCAGCTCGTTCCCCGGGGATTTGGATCAGTCGGCAATCCGACTTCAGTCTGTCGGACGCTTCCCCTCATTAAAACTGTCTGGATCGCTTCCCTCCTCTGGATTCTGTACCCCCCCACCAGACTGGAGAAGTGGTTCCTGGAAGCTGACTGCTGCTCTTCTGCTCTCTGATCCTGAGTTTTAAATAAACCCTTTTACTTATCACTTTGGGTTGGCTAATTTTGGGGTTTCTGTCTTTTGTGATAGTAAAATCTGGCCAAAAGAGGCCCCCACCCAAAACAGCAGTGGCGCACTAATGTTGATCACTCGATTGCCCGTCTTAAAATTCTGGCATGGAGGAAACTACCCATTGTTTTAGGGGCCCCTGGTTACAAAACCAACCCCCCAATTGACTGGCAAGCCAAAAGAGATTTGGCTGGGCTAAGTCCTGCTCGGCCACTTGCCTTTCTTCTGCCTCTACAGATTTTATTCTGGAGAATGACATTGAGGAGACATATCCTGATCTGTCTAAGGTACCACCCGCATATCATGCACTTAAGGGGGTTTTTCAAAAAGTCCAGGGCTACGGCACTTCCACCTCATAGACCCTATGACTGTGCCATTGAGCTCCTACCAGGCACTTCTCCCCGGGGGTCGATTGTATTCATTGTCAGAACCAGAGAACCAAGCCATGAGGAAGTATGTTGATGAGTCAATAAAAGCTGGTATTATTAGGCCCTTTTTTTCTCCAGCAGGGGCAGGCTTTTTCTTTGTGGGGGGAAAGAAGGACGGTTTTCTTAAAACCATTTATCGACTACAGGGGTTAAACGACATCACCGTCAAAAAAACCGATACCCTCTACCACTTATGAACACTGTTTTCGACCAGATTCCGGGCGCCAGATCTTCCAAAAATTGGATTTGAGAAATGCTTACCACTTGTTCGTATCAAGGGGGGGTGAAGGAAAAGACGGCATTTAACACTCCTACTGGTCACTATGAGTACCTTGTAATGCCTTTTTGGTTTTAACCAAATCCCCCGCAGTTTTTCGCATTGGGTGGATGATGTCCTGAGGGATATGGTTGGACAGTTTTTATTTTTGAACCCTTTGATGACATTATGATTTATTCTCAGGATTGGGAAACCCAAAAAATCATGTCCGGGCTGCCCCTGTCTTCCCCTTCAAACATCTGTTTGTCAAAGCTGAAAAAGTGTGAGTTTACACCACTATCACTTCATTCCTTGGATTCATCATTTCTCCAGACCAAGTTAAAAGTGGACCCCCAAAGTAAGGCAGTCTTGGAATGGCCCTTCTCCTACCGACCGCAAAACAGCTTCAAAGGTTTTTGGGGTTTGCTAATTTTTACAGACGGTTCATCAGGAAAAACTATAGCCTCGTTGCAGCCCCTCTTAAATGCTCTCACATCGTCCAAGACAAGGTTTGTTTGGAATGAGACAGCTGAAAGAGCTTTTGTCAAGCTTAAAAGGATTATTACGTCTGTTTCTGTTTACGGTCCCCTAACCCCGATAAACAGTTTTTTGGGAGGTTGACGCCTCAAACCGGGGTTTTTGGAGCTGTCCTAAGCCAAAGAAATTCTGATGGCCGTATTCACCCATGTGCCTTGTTTTCTAGGACTTGTCCCAAGCAGGGGCAATTTTATGATTGGGGCCCGAGAACTGTTGGCAGTCAATTTGGTTCTCGAGGAGTGGAGGCATTGGCTAGAGGGGGCAAGGAACCGTTTCTTGTATGGACAAATCATAAGAACCTGGAGTACCTGAGATCAGCGAAGCGCCTAATCCCAGGCAGGAAAGGTGGGCTTATTTTTGGAAGATTCAAACTTCTCTCTGTCTTTCAGACCTGGAGTCAAAAAGGCAAACCAGATGCCCTGTCCAGAAACAAAAAACCCTCCGAGTCACAGACCTCTGGGGAGTATGAGTTTATTCTTCTGGAATCAGTGAGACTCTCTGTCACCATGTTTGGACTGGAGGGAGAGGTTAGAGATGCCACCAAAGACCTCCCTATCCCAACTTCATGCCCCCCGGCCCGGGGTTTTTTTGCCCGGAACGCCTCGTACCCAAGGTACTGAATTCATGCCAAAATTTCACGTCTGTTCTGTCATCCTGGTATCAGCAGGACGTAAAGATGGTCCGAACTCAGTTTTGGGGCATCTCTTGTCAAAGATGTCACAGATTACGTCACGGCCTGTACTCAATGTTTTCCCAAACCCAAGTCTTCTCATCGCCCCCGCTGGACTCTTGCATCCCCTACCCCTTCCCCGTCCCTGGTCACACATAGCCATGGACTTTTGTCACAGGTTGCCCCGTTCTAATGGTTTCACAGTTCTGTTAATCATCATCGACAGATTTTCTAAAATGGTTCACCTATTCCCTCCAAAAAAGTTGCCCTCAGCCCGGAAAATTGGGACATTCTGGCACGTGAGGTTTTTTGCCTTCACGGCATACCCACAGACTTTTCTCAGACAGAGGGCCCCAGTTTTTGTCACGTTTCTGAAAGAGTTTTTTCCCTTGCTGGGGATTACTGTTAGTTTTTCCTCAGGATTTCACCCACAGTTGGATGGACAGACGGAGAGGGCCACCAGGAGGTGGAGACCAA